>BRDA01003963.1:47808-53080 GCA_036984385.1 Crenuchus spilurus
TGTGATTAATTGCATCACACTGAGTAGTGAGTTGTGATTAATTGCATCACACTGAGTAGTGAGTTGTGATTAATTGCATCACACTGAGCAGTGAGTTGTTTTAACTGCATCACACTGAGCAGTGAGTTGTGGTTAATTGCATCACACTGAGCAGTGAGTTGTGGTTAATTGCATCACACTGAGCAGTGAGTTGTGATTAATTGCATCACACTGAGCAGTGAGTTGTGGTTAATTGCATCACACTGAGCAGTGAGTTGTGATTAATTTCATCACACTGAGCAGTGAATTGTGATTAATTGCATCACACTGAGTAGTGAGTTGTGGTTAATTGCATCACACTGAGCAGTGAGTTGTGGTTAATTGCATCACACTGAGCAGTGAGTTGTGATTAATTGCATCACACTGAGCAGTGAATTGTGATTAATTGCATCACACTGAGCAGTGAGTTGTGATTAATTGCATCACACTGAGCAGTGAGTTGTGATTAATTGCATCACACTGAGCAGTGAGTTGTGATTAATTGTATCACATTGAGCAGTGCTTCTTACAACTGGTGTCACAAAGCAGCTTTAGAGAGTTAGTAATAACAAAACACAAAAGCCCCAGTGAGTAAGCCAACGGTGGCACTAGCAAGGAAAAGCTCCCTCAGAGCTGGAGGAAGAAATCAAAGAAAGAAACTGGAGGAAAATTCATTATTATCAAGCATACAACATTGAATAGTTAATTGTGATTAATTACACTACATTGTACATCATACAACCTACACAGATAATTTACAAGCTACATGAATTTTCACTTTATGTAAACATTTACATTCATAACTGTGGAGAATTAATTAAATGTACATGTCAACAGTGACACTCGTGTCCTGGACAGCAATACAAAGTCATAAACTTTAGAGAAGAGTGTCTGTGTGGACATTTCTATAGAAGAGAAAAGCATATTTCTGCCATAAAAACGTGGAAGAGGATATTGTGGAGAGGTTGATTGTTAGGGTCTTTGGCGTAGGCCCTGGCTGCAGCCCAGGTCTGCAGCATTCGGTCTACAGCAGACACTGCTGGACAGGTGGGTGGCAGAGGCTGAACCACCCCTAGGGCAACAAGACCGGGGCAAACGTGGCGGTGGGGAGGAAGGAGGATAACAGCGATGCATCAGTGCCTGCAGAGTTGAACTGCTTTCTTTTTAAATTTGTGATTGGTCAGAAAGCCAAATAAATGGGTGACGCAGTACTGGCTTAGATAAACAGTGAGGAGTGCTGCAGCATTAAGTTTTTTTTCCAGGATTTCTGCTTCCACTTTCATTTCTAGAATTAAGCTGTTAAAACAACAGAGAGTGAAGTGGAAGGTCTCAGCTCCAGTGAAGGTGCAGAGAAAAGCACTGAACAGAAGAGCAAACAAAAGAACATGTACAGAGGAATAAACCCAAACAGAAGACAGGTTTGACTTCACCTGCCTAAACTAATCAATCCTGCCATTGTCACAACTGTGACAGTGCCAGTGCTTTTGCTCATTTAGGTTACTGTTTGGTCAAGTCGTTTAAAGGTAAATAATAATAATAATAATAATAATAATAATAATAATAATAATAAGTGGCTTCCTGGTTAGCACGTTCGCCTCTCAATACTGAGGTCTTGGGTTTGAGTTCTCCATCTGTGCGGAGATTTCATGTTCTCCCTGTGTCTGCGTGGGTTCCCTCTGGGGTCTCCAGTTTTCTCTGACAGTCCAAAAACATGGAGATCAGGTGAATCGGGTACTCTAAATTGTCTGTGCATGTATGTGCACCCAGAGATGGATTGGCGCCCTGTCCTGGGCTTAGTTGAATAGTGTAATGCCCTGCCCTGCGCCCAGTGAGGAGGTAGGGGACTAACCGCAACCCAGATAAGGATTAAGTGGGTGTGATAATGGATGGATGGATAATAATAAGTGTTGAAATATACTGAGAGCCACACACAACAGGTCTGACTAGGGGGCAGGACAGCCAGTTACCAAGGAAACAGGGTGGGAACTAATGACATAATCATGATCAATTAAAGCACATCTCACACTGTCAGCAGGAGTCTGGAGTGTGTGTGTGTGTGGTTAGCATATGTGTATGTAGCGTGTGTGTGTGTGTGTGTGTGTGTGTGTGTGTGTGTGTAATATCTGTTTGTCTGTCTTACTGTATTCACACTACTCACAAAAAATTAGGGATATTTGGCTTTCAGGTGAAATTTCAGGATGAACTTAAAATGAACTCTGACCTTTACAGGTGACCTTAATGTGACCCTCTCTAAACTTTTGAATGCACATATCCAACTGTTCAGTGTTTCAGTACTTTTTGCACAACTTCCTGTTCTCTACCAAGAATCTTAACTGCAAAATTCACAACATGTGTTTGATCCATGAATCGACTAATAAATGTCCTGCTTCAGTTAGAATTCGTATTTAAACTCCCCATCATGCTGTTCACATTCTGACATCATGACATCAAGACAGCACCTAACAATTGATCAACAGAACCTCACCATTGAGACCAGTTTTTCCAACCAATAAACAGGCAAAGCTCAGTTGTGGACTCTGCCTTCATTGCATGATTTTTCACCAAAAACCACAATAAATAATCTTACACCACTAACTTTGTGGGATGTTCTAGAGCTGCTGTAGTGAAGGTGTTCTGAGAAGGGACTTCTTGTACACTGAGTGCATCCCAACAGCATAACAGTTGTACCCTTGATGCCAGAGGGAAACGACAACACTGGCAGTGGTACAGAACAATCAACACACCACAGTGGACCAGTTAACCTCTATAATGAACAGGGAAGTGTCAGGGATCACCACTCAGTGAAAACTATTATGTCTGGGCCTGTGAAGCAGACTCAATATTCTGATATAACTGTGTATAAAAAAAGTTCACTTTTCCCAGGTTAACGGCATGTTTATCTGTCTTCTCCACAGCACTACTGTGTCTGTACAGACAGGGGATGTTATTATGATTACATATATATAATACATATGATGAGGTGTATCATTAGATTTAGAGATATTTACAAATCCACATCCTCATATTATTAAAATGTGTATCACGGTGCTCCTGGCTCTGATGATAACTCACAGTAACACACTGTGCTGAACACGGCACCACTGATGAGGCCGTGAGGATCAGAATGATTCAAACAGTGGGGTCACTCTCAGGTCACAGTGTTAATCAGCTGTAAGTAAATGAGACACAGAAAAGACCGGCTTCATCTCACTTCCTCTGCTCCGCCCCGCGCACACACACACACACACACACACACCCACACACACACACACACACACACACACAGTAGATGAGTTCTGTACATTACACTGAAACCATAATCTGCTATACTGTTAATGATAAAAGTGCTACACAGCTGATGCTAAAGTTAAACACTGCAGCATCACATCTGTTTAAATGGAATCTGATTTTATATGTATAATGGCTGTAGAATTAATTTGAATCAGTTTTCAGAAAAGACAAATACATTATAATATTCGCTCATTATAACATGTTTTTGGCTGAGCTGTGAGTCACGAGTTCACCTCTTCATGGTGTCTCCATCCTCATATGGTGTCTTTCAGGACTCAAAAAACTGTCAGCATCAACTGTCCAGCTGATGTTTGACTTTTGAACTTTTTCTTGGTGGATGATTGAGGATGTTTCTATTCCAAATTCTGTTCTTTACTCTCAGTATCCATGAATCCATGTGTCTTCACCAGTAATTATAATTTTAAGAAGCTTTTAGTTTCCTTGCAGTATCACTCCAAACTCATCTGCAACCAATTACTGGCGATAATTGTGGCGGCCATTTTTGTTGTACTGCAGTCATAATTGAACCAACCTTATACATTCAAAACTGCACAGCAGGTTTGATTATGGAGACAAAGACCTAATAAAGTGTTGAAAAAACATTGCAGCCAACAGACGTTTTAGCATAATTAAAGTGGTGATAATTTTTGACTCACTTTATATACAGTGGTGCTTGAAACTTTGTGAAGCCTTTAGAATTTTCTATTTCTGCATAAATTTGACATAAAACATCATCAGATTTTCCTGAAGTCCTAAAAGTAGATAAAGAGAACCCAGTTAAACAAATGAGACAAAAATATTAGACTTGCTCATTTATTTATTGAGGAAAATGATCCAATATGACATATTTGTGAGAGACAAAAGTATGTGAACCTCTAGGATTAGCAGTTAATTTGAAGGTGAAATTAGAGTCAGGTGTTTTCAATCAATAGGATGACAATCAGGTGTGAGTGGGCACCCTGTTTTATTTGTTTTATTACAGGTGTGCATGGCAGGGTTGTAAGGAGAAAGGCACTGCTCTCCAAAAAGAACATTGCTGCCCATCTGCAGTTTTCTAAAGATCACGTGGACAAGCCAGAAGACTATTGTAAGAATGTTTTGTGGACGAATGGGACCAAACTCTAACCTTTTGGTTTTTAGTGAAAAGCATTTTAGAAAAGAAAACACTGCATTCCAGCATAAGAACCTTATCACATCTGTGAAACATGGTGGTGGCAGTATCAGGTTTGAGCCTGTTTTCTGCATCTGGGCCAGGACGCCTTTCATCATTGATGGAACAATGAATTGTGAATTATATCAGAGAATTCTAAAGAAAATGTCAGGACATCTGTTCATGAACTGAATCTCAAGAGAAGGTGGGTCATGCAGCAAGACAACGACCCTAAACACACAAGTCGTTCTACCAAAGAACGTTTAAAGAACAGTTACAGGAAACGTTTAGTTACAGTTATTGCTGTAAAGGGGGGGTCACAGCAGATACTGAAAACAAAGGTTCACACACTTTTGCCTCTCACAAATATGTCATATTTGATCATTTTCCTCAATAAATAAATGACCAAATGTAATATTTTTGTCTCATTTGTTTAACTGGGTTCTCTTTATCTACTTTTAGGACTTGTGTGAAAATCTGATGATGTTTTAGGTCAAATTTATTCTAAAATTCTAAAGGGTTCACAAACTTTCAAACACGACTGTATACATTGTGTTGTGTTTTCAATACAGGGATTTTTTTTCATTAGTACTGTTTATAGACAAGAACCTGGCAATATAAGTATCATAGTGCAGGAGTTATGAACTATACTAGTGTATCTCCAAAAATATTGTGGAAAAAGTACAAACCGGATTCCTGAAAAGTTGGGACACTAAAGAAATTGTGAATAAAAACTGAATGCAATGATGTGGAGATGCCAACATCTAATATTTTATTCAGAGTAGAACACAAATCACAGATCAAAAGTTTAAA
>BRDA01003963.1:53180-82051 GCA_036984385.1 Crenuchus spilurus
ATTCTGATTAGTAACTACACTTTAAAGAATAATGACTATCAGTGCTGTGGTCTTGGGTTTGAATCCCCATCTGAGCAGAGTTTCCATGTTCTCCCCCCTGTCTGCGTGGGTTTCCTCTGGGGTCTCCGGTTTCCAAATACATAGAGGTTAGATTGTGGATGGACTACGCACGCAGTATTAAGACGTAAAAGAAGAATGTTTAGAGCTGTTTATGGCTGACTTAAAAAGGACACTTTCAACCATCTGTTTTGTTTATATTTAATTGGTTTTTCTCTAATTATGTAGCAGCATTAGGCATTGCCCCCCAATGTCTTTGTCCATTAGGAGTGTAAATCACAAGATTCATTATGACATGACCCTCTGTCATTTTTTAGCAGTAATACATTTTTCTGATATTTATGATAATATATATTAAATATATGAACTTTTTTCTGAGAATAGTTTCAAAACAGAACAAAAACCTCCACAAAACACAAAAGAAATCACCAGAAAACACAACAGAGAGGAAACGTGGAGATAATATTTGAAAACGCATCGGTTCTATTTGGGTCAATGCATTGATAATACGTTGGATTATTGCATCACTGTCAGTCATCCCTGTAGACATTGTCATAAACCACTTAGCTAGACAGTCCTATAGTCCTATAGACGATCACAGAATGGGCTCCAATCCAACTAATGTCTTATATAACGTGTCTTTCTCAACAGCAAAATTGGGCAAAATCAGGACAGTTTTTGATTCAACCCACCTTTAGATGTTTAGGTAGGGTTAGATGTTTGCCCTGATTGGCTCCTAGTAAATAAGGTCCTCCAGATAGACAGAAATGAGTAGGTGAATAATGCTGATGACATGCACAGCGAACAACGGCGAGATCCCTGTGGCACTGAATGTGAGAATAAGAGCTGAAGAGATCTTTAAGAGTGTGAATGTGTGATATGTCTAAATCCCTCAGGAGCTTCATCTGTTTCACACGTGTGTAAGGTTCTCAGAAGGTCAGCTACTGAGGCGACTCTCAAATCCCAGAGTTCATTAACAAGGACCTGAACCCTCAAAGGAGCACAACACTGCTACTGTAATGTTTAGACTTTAGCTTAATGATCCTGTAAATGTTACTCAATGTTTCCCTCAAGAAGGAGGCTGGAATGTCTGAGGAGCAACATCTTGGAGACCTCACAATCCATATTTACACAATACACACAAAATATTTACACAATATTTCACTTACCCTACCCTAGATGTAGTCGCTCAGCCAAAACATGTCTGGAGTCCAAATTTTGCTTCGATAATTTAGAAACGAGGCTAATGATGCTAACAGAAAATACATCACCAAAACCACACATCAGCACAGTCCAACTACATCAAGCTATAAAATCTCACAACTAGTTGTGGTTTAGGACACAGTATGACTCTCATAGTTTTAAATGCATGGTTTCTATGAGGAACATTACAAAAGAGATTTGTAATCACTGTTGACATCAGGTTTCAAGATGGGATATAACCTAAAGGACTCCTCCAATTCAGTTTTATCCTGCAAAACAGACTTTATAAATAGTAAAAAGTATTTTTAATATATGTGACCCCGCCAGGGAAAACCAGGTCAAAGTCACTGAGCAACTTATTGAGATATCATGTCAATATCATGTCACTCACATTAGCGACAAAACTTAGCCACTCAGTATTATTGCTGTAAATGAAAAATAATAGTCTCAGATATCTATTGGAGTACATATTTTGATCAAAAACAAAACTTAAATTCAACAAAAAAGATGTTTTGAAAAAATAAATTTTGAAAAAAAAAGTGACTTTGACCTGCTTTTCCCTGGCGAGGTCACATATAAACATATAAAACTATAAAAAAATCTACAGGAATATTTCACTGTTTCACCCACAAATCACCACAAAACACATTACAACACCAAAAAAAACCAATGAGAAAACACGACAGAAATCACCACAAAACACAAAAGAAATCACCAAAAAACAGCAGAAATCACTGATGCACTGATCCAATATTAGGATCAGATATCAGCCTCGATATTAACAAAATTAGCTGGATCGGGTATTGGATAATTTGGCCGATTCATTCACTTTAATTTGTTTGCAATGCAGGCCATGTCATGTAAGTCAGCAGACTTACAGCATAGAACCAAACAGGAACAACAATATAACGACCTGGAGGGATTTCACGTTAAAAGTACGAGAAAGTGTGTGGACACATATCAGAACAGTTAAAGGATGTCAAAATAATGAGCTTCACCACAGATATCTGGAGCTCAGACGTGTGTCACTGTTGAACTGTCCACCGGTTAGCAAACAACTCAGATCTCACAGCAGCATTAAAACAATAAAAACTCCAACAAACACTACAGCAGTGTGGAAGAGGAGCCTCTATACACTCTTACCACTTTACTGGACCTGAGATATAAACACAGGTACGACTCTAAACGTATTAAATTACACTTTAAAAGACTTTAGGAGGATAATGTCTGAACAGCTCACTACTGAGAGCTTTACCGACATGACCAAGTATGTGTGTGGATGCTAGCAGATGTCTGAGGGATGTCACAGCTTTTATTTTAATAATATCAAAATAATTAAGCACATTACAAATACATATAATGTTTAGTGTCTGAAATGTGATTATTACTTGAATTTTTATTATTTTTGTCATTTTCTACAGTGATGTAGTACAGAGGGCGGTTATTAGCAGACTAGCTTGTTAGCATTTACGTTGTTAGCTTCTCTAATAAAGCTAAAAGCCAGAACACCAAAACCCATCTGGGGTGCGTTTCCTGAAAGCGATTGAACTTAGCGATTTACGAACAACTTTAAGAACGACGCAACTTTAAGAACGTGATTTTTCCGACTGTTTCCCAAAAGCCTTCTTATCTTCCAAACTTACAAACGAGTCCCTAAGTAGCATTTAATTGACTCCGCCCTCGTGTCTGCGTCAAATAGGCTTGGCCAGCCGAAAACTGAGCCACAGATTTACATACATTTCATTATTATTAAGCCACAAAAGTATCGTTATGTAAATAATAATTACAAAACCAAACATCAAAAAAGTATTTACACTACATACATGCAAAAAAAATAAAACATTTCACTTGCGGTTGATGTCCATCACATGCCTACCTATAAATAGGCAAATACTCTTGGTAACATATATGTGTTCATGATTAATCAGTGAATTTGATTGGTTAAGAGTTGACAGGCTTAGTAGGCCAATTTGTAACCATTGCCCTGGACACAATATATTAATTTACTACTACGACTGTTACACTGGAAAAAAACCCCACTGCATTTATGTAATTTATATGTGTATATCAATAAATAATATATTGTACTTTAAGCAATCTTAGTTTTTTTATTTTCGTGAAAACAATCTTTTCAACTTAATAAGTACATGTATGTGCAGTATTGAACTAAGGACGCTGACTCTAATTTACGTGACGCAATTACGTTTTCAAAAGAAAATGTAAATGTTCATGAATTCTTGTTTGTATATACACACGTGGGCTGAGTGTTGCATTTTTCAAAGGATAGACAGAAAAGACAGAACTGCTCGTGAACTTGGTTAGTTACGAGAGGGTCAGACCACTCGTAGATTTACGAATGAGTTTAAGTACGACGTGGGTTGCGAAGGCTTTCAGGAAACACTCGTAAATTTAAGAATGTTCGTAAGTATGAGGTTACAAAGTACTTAGCGTTAAGAACGTTTTGGGAAATGCACCCCTGATCCGTCAGAGACAGACATATTTCTCTACTTTGACACTTTATTAAATGAAAATATACCACCATGTCTTTTTGCAATAGTGTAAAAAGTAAGAGACTGTTAAGCACAGTTTAGTGGATGAGAAAATAAACAGATTTACAGTAGAGAGAACAAACGTTTGTTTTCATGAGAAAGAACATGTCACTGCTGCATAAAAAAGTTTGACTCCTTTTTATTTTGAATTTGTATGCTGTGCCAAGGTCCTGCACAATAGTTTATTGTTTCATTGACAAATAAGTAGCAATTCAGGCCATTTACATCTCTGTGTTAATTTGTTATATTTTATTTTACAAACTTAGTCATATTTAAGTTAGTCCTGAAACCTTTCTTTCCCACATGGTGAATTATACTGTTTAGGAATTAAACATTGGCATCGAATTGGTATTGGGTATCAAACGATATGCAAAGTATGTGTCATATTGGTACCGGAACTGGAAAAAAACACCAAAAACCACAGTAGAAACTACCACAAAACACAGCAGAAATCAGCAAGAAACATAAAATAAAATCCCAAAGACAAGATAAATCATAAAAACCAACAGAAATAACCATGAAACACAAGAAAAGTCATTATAAAACACTTTTTTAGGAGAGTTTTGTTTTTATACTGTACTGATTTCTGTAAGTGGAAACACTCAGAGGGGAGTTAATGAGTTAATTCTAATAAGTACCCAGACTGCTTAATAAAGGGAGACAAATCTGAATGACCCATCAAATTTCATATTTTCAGACCCTCATAAAACATTATGTTGGCTTCTTTAACAGTTTGTGTGTTCTTAGCCGCTCCAGTTGAAAGTTTGTGAATCCTTTAGGATTTTCTATATTTCTGAATATGACCTAAACATCATCAGAAGTCCCTCTCACACCTGATTGTCATCCCACTGATTGAAAACACCGGACTCTAATTTCACCTTCAAACTAATTGCTAATCCTAGAGCTTCACATAATTTTGCCTCTCACAAATGTGTCATATTGGATCATTTTCCTCAATAAATAAATGACCAAGTATAATATTTTGTCTCATTTGTTTAACTGGGTTCTCTTTATCTACGTTTAGGACTTGTGTGAAAATGTGATGATGTTTTAGATAAAATTTATGCAGAAATATAGAAACTTCTAAAGGGTTCACAAATTTTTAAGCATGTATGTATAAGACACTAAAAAAAGAGCAGGAAATACCACATCTGTCTGCGAGGGTTTCCAGGGTGTATGTGCTTTCATAAATCTGCCCTACAAGCAGATCACAGCACACTCAGCTACTACATAATCGACTGATTCTGGCAGAACTCCACAGCAGTAAAACAGCTGGGCATGACGCCACCCTTTCACACAGCCTTCAGCCTGGATGAGAGCTTATATACGGCTATGTGATCTGAGGAGAAAAGTAAATAAATGTACTGTGGCATCTAGAACTGCATATTTTTTGCAACTATTTTGTGTGATATCACCACAAAACAGCAGATATAACTACACAACACAACAGAAAGAACCACAAAACACAGCAGAAACATCCACAAAACACAGTGGAAATCACAAGAAAACACAACAGAAATCACCAGAAAACACAAGAAAACACATTTTTTGAGTTTATTGTTTGACTTTTCTACCTCTTCCATCAACCTGCTGCGGGTTTTACTCTGCAGACCTTTCTGACATTCTCATCAGGAGAGTAAGACAATATTAAAATGGCTTTTATTTACCAATTTGCCAAAAACACAGACTGGTCAGTAGTTGGACAATGTTTATCCAGCCCAGGATGACTTTTGGACACAATAGCTGCACAATAAAACCCCACATGAACTTACATCCCACTGAGCTTTTAAGTACTACTCTATGATTATCAGCAGAAAATATTTATTAAATCCCACTAACAAAACTATTGAAATACTGACCATTAGCAGAATGACACAAATAAACATAAAATGACAGAGAGAGACAAAAACACAGGGAGACAGAGCAAGAGAGAGGAGAGAGAGGACCTACTGCTGTGGTCATACAAACAGATAAATAAGATGGTCAGACATACAGGCAGGTTAATGAACAGAAGCACAGATGGACAGACAAACAAATAGATAAATTAAGAGACATATAGATACTCAACAGAAACCACCAAAAAACATAACAGAAATCACCACAAAACACAACAGAAACCACCACAAAACACAACAGAAATCACCACAAAACACAGCAGAAACCATCGCAAAACAGCAGAAATCAGCACAAAACACAGCAGAAATCACCACAAAACACAGCAGAAACCACGACAAAACACAATAGAAACCACCACAAAACACAACAGAAATCACCACAAAACACAACAGAAATCACCACAAAACACAGCAGAAATCAACACAAAACACAACAGAAATCAGCACAAAACACAACAGAAATCAGCACAAAACACAAATCAGCACAAAACACAACAGAAATCACCACAAAACACAGCAGACACCAACATAAAACACAACAGAAATCACCACAAAACACAACAGAAATCACCACAAAACACTTCAGAAATCACCACAGAACACAACTTAAATCACCGCAAAACACAACAGAAATCACCACAAAACATAGCAGAAATCAGCACAAAACACAACAGAAATCACCACAAAACACAGCCGAAATCAGCACAAAACACAGCAGAAATCACCACAAAACACAGCAGAAATCGGCACAAAACACAACAGAAATCACCACAAAACACAGCAGAAATCACCACAAAACACAGCCGAAATCACCACAAAACACAGCAGAAATCACCACAAAACACAGCAGAAATCACCACAAAACACAGCAGAAATCCCCATAGAACATGACTGATATCAGAAAGAGGCACATAAAGAAATACAGAAAAATAGGTAGGTAGCATATAGGTAGATAGACAGAAGGTCATTTAGATAGACTTAACTTAGGTAAGTAATGTGGTGTTACCTGCCCTAAAGCACCTGACTGAACCAGCACACACAGGAAACGCATCACCAATCATAAAACTGAGCACAGATCATCCTGCCCTGACCAGGCCTCAGGTTTATTAGTGATACTACACATGCTGAATCTAATGGAAGGATTTCCTGGATTATGTGCCACTGAGAAAATATTACAAAACTGATATTACAAAAGGCTGCAATATGTAAATTAGCTGTAATACATGGCAAAATATGTTACTGTGTTATAAACCAGATTCATACTTTACATTTGTAATTACTAAAAATTTAATATATAACCTTTATGAACAAATTCAGCATGGGTTATTGCTAGATGTGCAATGTTAACTGTTTGACCTATTGTGTTGGATTGTATTGGGCAAAAACAACTACATTAAAGGCTTTCTGCTACCTAGACTGGGAATGAAATACCTACCGTTCTAGGCCAACATTTAAATCAATATTATCCATCACTATAGCATTGTTTTTTGTTATTTATGCACATATCTGATGTAAAAAAACATACTTCTTTTTGAGGGTTGACAGCAATAAGGGGCGTGGCCCAGATAGGGCAAGGTTCCACATGACCTTAATACATACACATTTATACATACTACTATATAATCTAATGTAAGTGAAAATAAATGAAAATGTTTCTCAGCACAATGATGAGCAAAAGGTAAATCCTGGCTGTTCAGCAGCTTAATATAGACACTGTGGTTCAAAATTACTGTCACCTCAACTGAAGAACTCATTAAACACCCCCAGAACATCACAGAGCCTCCAGCTTAAACCACACCTTGCACACAGTCATCATTGAAGGCTTATTGTGGTCTGAACATGACGATCTTTCGCATACAGGCAGAAACCAGATTCATCTGACCAGATAGCTCCATTCCAGTCATCAGCAGTCCAATTTGTGTCTCGTCACCAACTATAACTGAGCAAGTATGAGAGCAGAAGTGAGTGAAGGCCTCTTGTGTGCCATATGTTGATGGTCTGCAGTTCCCTGTGGAGAGTTCTTTCAGAAATTGGTTGTGAAGGACCTGCACTGACTTCTAGAAGCAATTCTTGTCCGGAAGAGAAGTAGTGAAACCCGTCTTGGGGGTCACTGCAAGTCAATTTCTGACACAATTCAGAGGAGAGTGTCCTGTAAACTGGGAGTTGTACCACTGCTGGTAGACCTGTATGACTGTACACTTCCACACACCTGCAAATTCAGCTACTTCCTTCACACTTTGAGCTTTGGCATCCAAATGTAATCAGACCTTTTTGCCAGTCAATAACTTCTGCTTTGTGACCCATTTTCTACACATTGACCCAAACATTCACTGCACTGTACCACCTCTTCTCAACCTATGAATCCTGTCACACACCCCACAGATATTTATGACCTGATCATCCTTATCAGAGGTGGGTAGTAACGAGTTACATTTACTCCGTTACATTTACTTGAGTACGTTTTTTTTTAAATATACTTCTATGAGTAGTTTTATATCACTATACTTTTTACTTTTACTCGAGTAGATTTGTAAAGAAGAAACTGTACTCTTACTCCGCTACATTAGGCTACCTTACTTTTCTTTTTACTTCTTTTTTATTTTTTTTTATTTTTATTTTTTATTATTTGCCCGCCACCCCCCCCCCCCCCCTCTGTAGGGGACCTATATAAATACATATGTATATACAGGGATGCACATAAGTGGTGCGCAGGTGCGCATGCGTCGTCAAAATTAACGATGTGCAACGTGAATTACAACGTGATGCGCGTTTGCACACCATTTACTTGATTATGTTTGGCCACGGTAACCAGATTTGACAGGTTCGCGGTTTTCACGCCAAATTCTTTTGTTGAAAATCCAGTCACGGGTGAACTTTCAAGGGTGGCGGGATGCGTTTTATTGGGTAACTTTTAAAAATTGCCGCGGCCGGTTGCCTTGGATATTACTTCAACATGGCGGGGCAAATGTGTCGAGAGAGAGAGAGAGAGAGAGTGAGAGAGAGACTGAGAGAGAGACTGAGAGAGAGAGAGACAGAGACAGAGACAGAGACTGAGAGAGAGAGACAGAGAAAGAGAGAGAGAGAGACAGAGAGAGAGAGACAGAGAGAAGGTGAAGAGAAAGTCACTAGCTAATATGGTAAATGGGGAAATATGGGAGGCGGTATATTTGCAAGGACTGGGATAAAGAAAAAGGTTTGATGGACTGATAAATCCATTATAAACAAATACTAAGTCGAACACTCTTTTGCTTCAAACGTGTGACAGACATATATTTTGGGATAGTTTAAGCTTCTGAAGGGTGGGTTTTAGACTGACTTTTGGCTGAATAATTTTGATGGATCTGGCCACCCTGACGGTAACATTCACAGGCTCAAGAAAGTAGTTCATTGATAACTAGCACTAGCTTATTTTTTCAGTAGTTTTAAGATTTCCACCGATTCATCAGCATGTCCAAGAAACAAGCTACATTAAGTCATAACTTTGGTATTCCACCACCTCCAAAGAAATGAAGAATGTCAGGAGGGTCATTAGGGTAGTGATGATCAATGCTTGTAGTATTTTCCAGCATTGTAAAAGGTGAGCACCAAGCAACATCTGTAGGTGCTCCTTTGAGAACTAGACCAAAAAAATTATGTGCACCCCTGTGTATATACATCCATATATACACATATATATTATCAACTTCATGAATCCATTTAACAATGTCCTCTAATCAGAGGGATATACAGAGTGTAGATGACAGAACAGAAAACAAACAAAAAGCAATAACTACTACAACAAAAGAGTTAAGAGAAAGAGAAAAAAAATGTTAATATACATATATTCAAAATAGTTTTAAACAATAAAATAATAACAAAAAAAAACAAAAAAAATTATTGGTACAGTTACTGTTTAACGTGTTTCGTGTATGTGTGTAAGTATAGTGTGTGTCGGAATATATTTCTGGTATATTTCTGTGTTTAGTAGGATAGCTGTGGATATGTGGGTGACCTGTGTGAATTTGATCTGGGTGGTTTGGTAATTATTTAATACTAATATTTGAAATAGTAGCTAATGGAATGGGTGAGAGATTCAATTGGGGGAGGTTTACTGCTGTATAGAGATAATACATGAAAGTTGTTCTATTGATGTATAATCTGTAAGTAGATTTTTCCAGTGAGTTATGCTAATGGATTTTCTTGATTTCCAATTCATCAGGATGGTTTTTTTGGCAACGGTTAACATTATAAGTAATATTCTATTGTTTTCTTTTGTTAGAGTTATCGCAGAAGTATCTCCCCGTAAGCAGAGTGATGGAGATGGTAGAATGGTGCATTTTAGTAGTTGGGTTAGTTGACTGGTGACTCTTTGCCAGAAGTGTTTGATGGGTGTGCAGTACCACATGGCATGGATGTAGTTATCTGGTGTATTTAGTGAGCAGTGTGAGCAGATTTCAGAATCTGTGAAACCCATTTTAAATAGTTTTTGTCCTGTGTAGTGTATTCTGTGGATAACTTTATATTGTATGAGATGCAGATTTGTGCTCTTAGTCATGGTGAATGTGTTTTTAAGAATCTGTGACCAGAAATCTGCTATTCTTTTTACTTCTTATGTATTCTACGCGTCATTACTTTTATCCCCCTCGCGTTTTATTTTAACAGAGTGACTGACTTCCAAAGGCTCTACCATGTGACTATGTTTCACCAATCAAATGTAGTCGTGCAGTCTCGTCACGTGACCATACTCAATCTCAGCAGCGGGACGGGTTAGCTTTACAATTTACAGTCGTAGCAAACGGAAGAAAAATGTCAGAATCAGCGGTCGGCAATGCAGACGAGGAGGAACACCACTGGTCTCATATTGAAAGCATGTTTACTTACAAAAAGCGCGAAACAGCAGCTACATTATGCAGGTATGGATCTACTCCACACTTTTTCTCACACCAAGAAGCTGTCACTCAAAGTCAACACAGGTCTTCCTGCATCTGCAGCCTGTGAGAGACTCCTGTTCTCTGCTAAACGATCACAGCTTCACTGCAAGAACCTTGAGAACCAACCACTGTTGAAGCTTAATAGTGATGAGTGATTCTTTGGTGAAATAGTTTGTTTCTGCTTGTTTTGTCTCTCACTTTCTCTCTCTCTCTCACACACACACACACACACATTACATTACAATGCATTTAGAGGACGCTTTTATCCAAAGCGACTTACAATAGTAGGAAAGTACAAATGCGAAAAATACTAAAGTTAAATAATTAACATTTCGATATCGAGTGCTGAGTGCATATCAGTACTCATGGGGAGTAGTTGGGATCACTAGAGCAGGTGCTCTTTGAAGAGCTCAGATTTACACATACAGTTTATGAGAGTTTATGGGCTGCCTTGTTCTAGTTCTGCATGCAGAGCCCGGTGGAAAAAGTACAAAGGTTTGGAAATTTGTGCTACTTGTGCTTAATTATTTTTTTATTTATTATTATTTTATTGATTTATTTTTTATTGAAGTACTTGAATTTACCAGGATTATTTTAATTTAAGCTATTTTGTAATTAATTAATTTATTTCAATTTATTTTATTGATTTGATGAACTCTGATTTGCCTAAAGATGTATTTTTGTCTGTGATTGAATGCTTGTGTTAACAAATAAATCAGACGTTACTCAACAGTTACTCAGTACTTGAGTAGCTTTTTCACCAAGCACTTTTTTACTCTTACTCAAGTAATTATTTGGATGAGTACTTTTTACTTTTACTTGAGTCCAATTTTTGGCTACTCTACCCACCTCTGATCCTTATGCGGTGCCATCTGAAGTTACTACCACCGTAATCACTGATTTTTTGTCCAGGGAGCTTATAAACAAATACATGGAATAGATGAAAGATACTAACCCAGCAGTGGAAACAGGACTGTGGATAAATGACTCGGATTTCGGATAGAATAAACAACCCAGTAGTTTTTTGAGAATGCCTTGTTGTTCTTCTTGTTTCGTTTTGTGCATCACAGAGTTTATTCTCTCTTCTTTTCATCTCGAGTGCTGATGATGTCCTCAGCACTTATCGGAGGAAAGTATTGATGTCTAAAAGTGTGTAATAATGGTGGTGTAATGACTGTGCTAATGCTCTGAGCTGCCATCCTGTGTGTGTATGTGTGTGTATGTCTTTCCAGTCAAGAGCATCAAATAAACAGCATTCACCAGTAAGGCTCTCATACAATATCCCTGATGATGTCCAGATTCCCACTCTAAGTGCACATGAAAGCAAAGGGAGCGGGCAAGAGACATAGGCAGGCAGATAGAGAGAGAGAATTACAGCAGAAGGGCCATTCCATTAGGTCAGAAAGGATGCATTTCACAAAATGAAACCAATTTGAAACCAATAAGAGAAAGAACTTTTGAGCTCACATGATAGATAAATGCATAAAGAAAGAAAAAGAAAGAAAGAATGTCTGACTATTTGACTGACTGGCTGAATAACTGCATGGATAAAACAATTATTACTAAACAATTTAGTATATTACTACTATATATTACTTTTAAACACTAATATATGACTAAATTTGACCAAATATAAATATATACTGTAACAAAACTGCGATATTTTAGCTTTAAAGCTTCAGTTTGAAATGTATTTTTGATTTGATTCATTTGATACATATGTAGCTGTCCAGACATTGGCTTGACTTGATATATTGTGTACATTTCAACATTACGCTGTTATATCCACAGCTGTGCTGGTGCAGAGAAGGCCATGTGTGTTTCAGCAGCAGCACAAATTTAATAGAGTAATATCTGCTAGCGTGGAGACGGTGTGCCATCCTCCATCAACCCCACAACATCCCCCCACAATGTTCAGCATGCCACCCATCAGCCGCTGCATTACCAAATTACAGAGTGGAGCCAAGGCCATTACTCATCACTTCACATGCTTCTGTCCTTTACACTCCTTATAAACTGCTGCTATTGCTAAAACTCTTACTGTTCTCCAGAACACCTGGTCTAGCCTTTAATCCAAGTGCTACATATTCATGTTATACTGTTTTATTAACACTATTTGTTTCCAGGCTTTTTGTAATGTGGACCCATTTTAAATTGGCAATATTATTGTAGAAGGGTTGGCAGGTTGGTGTGGGGACTAATATGTAAAATATACACCATATGGACAAAAGTATTGGGGTTTATCCTGGTTTTGTTGGAGTCTCTACTGTCCAGTGAAGTCTTTCTACTAGATTTTGGAGCATTACTGTGAACATTTGACTGCATTTAGTCATAAAAGCAATTAGTGAGGTCAGGATGTTAGATGATGACCACCACCACCTCAGTCCCAACTCCACCAACTCATCCTGAGGGAATTGTATGGAGTAGAGAACACTGCTCCACGGCATTAGACATGGTCTCAATATGTTCATGTTTAGTCCTATTCTATTGGCAGTACAGCTCTGCAGGGACTAGACACATTGTGTATGTGCATTTGTACATGTGTCAACTTAAAGTAGGTGAATGTATTCATTAGAAGGCATGTCCACAAACCTTTAGACATACCGTGTATTTGATTTGTAGTATCTTGGACATTTGGATACTATAAAACTCATGGCACATGTGAATCTATTACAGAACATTTTGCCAACTGGACACAGGAAACTGTGCAAACCAATGGTAAAGAAGTCATCCCATAAACAAGTCCAGTATCAGTCCTTGGTGGGAATTCAAGTGTTCTGGGCAAGTGTGAAAACACCCTCAATGTTCCAGTTCTCAGAACTCAGTGTGACGTCCACCAGAATCTCCTGTAAGCATCAAAAACACACCAGAACACTGACTTTGCAAAAAGGAAATTAAAACATAATTTGCAAGTGTAGACCACACTTCTGTTGCTTATTTGGAGTGACTGAGACTGTCCGTGCTACAGGAAATTGTGAGCAGATAAACAATAAATGCAGGAGCTTTGCAGAAACCTGGCTTCTGTCTTGTACATATATATATATATGTGTGTGTGTGTGTGTGTGTGTGTGTGTGTGTATTTCACACTGTCCTCTGTTCATTATAGAGGTTAACTGGTCCACTGTGGTGTGTTGATTGCTCTGCACCACTCACCGGAGTTGTTCCCTCTGGCATCAATGGCCTGTTGGACACCACTGTTATGCCAAAGGGAAGCACTCAATGTACAAGAAACCCATTCTCAGTACACCTTCAGCACAACATCTTTAGAACATCCCACAAACTTATGATGATGGTTTTACACTCTGCTACAACTGACGGGTGTGCAGCAAACCGAGTCACTTGGCATCTGTGATGTCATTCTAAACTAATGATGGGAATTCAAGCTCTTTCTAGGGAGCTGGTTCTTTTGGCTCGGCTCACTCTTTCGGCTCCCGAGTGGCTCCTTAGATTTGGTTGCTTAAATCAATTTATTATTTTATTTTATTATTATTATTTTAATTATTTTTTTATGTATTTTTATTATATTATTAAATTGTGTGTAAAATGAATTATGAGTGTAAAAACAAATTGTATCAAATATGTATTATTTATAAGGCTTTATTTATACAAAAATAAATTATGAAATACAAAAACAAAGGCCCATCTCAAGAAACAGGTCCAGTCTCTAAATGTGTATATTATTTGTAAATTTGCAACTACACGATATGAAATGTTCATGTTGCAAACTGTACACTCTGCCTTTGAACTGTCTATTACGTTAAAATGCGTCCAAACTATGCTTCATTTCCTGTCACTCATGGACACTTCCTGTCACTAACCCTAACCCTAACCCTAACCCTAACCCTAACCCTAACCGACCAATCACTATTCTAAACCAAGCATGGTCATAATATTCTGAAATGAATGGCAGAGTATAAAATCATTATCATGGATAAAGGACGGGATGTGACTGATGTCCAAAAGGACATGATGTGAAGCATATGGTGGTGGCAGCATCGCAGAAACCACTAACTTTGTCAGATGTTCTAGATTCATGTTGTAAAGCTGAACTGAGAATGGACTTCTTGTACACTCAGACTCCCAACGACATAACAGTGCCATTGCCACAAGCCATTGATCCCACAGAGGAACGACTCCAGTGAAAGGTAGAGAGCAATTAATGCACCACAGTGGACCAGTTGTTTTACTTTTCAACACTGATCCACTGTTGGAATTACGTCTTTGAGATGAAGCTGATCTTATAATTACCAAAACATTTGACAGTTTTGACCCCAAAAATGACCTCTTCATGAGATGTTCCACTTCCTTCACAGGTCCACCAACCAAACTATTATTTTCCTGCCATCACCAAGCTTGAAAAAGGAAGACATGTTTAGTAATTCAAAGCATTCACATTACAAAATGAACCACAGCCCCAGAAAGGATGCTGGGAGTGGATAGCAAAACAGACAGTGTTTGAGTTCAGCTCCAGACAACCAATTTCAATAAGGACCATAGACCCAACAGCAGTGTCCACACTTGGCCAAACATACCAGATTCACAGAGTAAGTGGTTCAGGGTGCACTAGTGTGAAAATACCCCAAGAATGAGACCAAACTGTACCATTGTGAGGTCAAATTCTACTTGGCACAGCTCCTGAAGCTCTTAATTAAGCTCCTGTAGCTCCCACTGAAGCTCATAATGAAGCTCTTTTAGCTCCTATTGAAGTTCTCCAAGTTCCTATTGAAGCTCCTGAAGCTTCTAATGATGCTCTTGTAGCTCCAAATGAAGCACCTGCAGCTGCCAATGAAGCTCCTGTAGCCCATATCGAAGCTCCTGAAGATCCTAATGAAGCTCCTATAGCTCCTATTGAAGCTCCTCAAGCTCCAATTGAAGCTCCTCAAGCTCCCATTGAAGCTCTTGTAGCTCCAAATAAAGCATCTGCAGCTCCCAATTAAGCTCATGTAGCCTGTATTGATGCTCATATTGAAGCTCCTGTAGCTCTTATTAAAGCACCTGAAGCTCCTATTGAAGCTCATCAAGGTCCTTATGAAGCTCCTGTAGCTCTTATTGAAGCTCATGAAGCTCCCATTGAAGCTCCTAAAGCTCCTAATATAGAAGAACATAATGAAGCTCCTGTAGCTCCTTTTGAAGCTCCTGAAGCTCTTAATGTATAAGCTTCTAATGAAGCTCCTGTAGCTCCTAATGAAGCTCCAGATTGGGTGTAGACAGCAGTAATATATAGCATGGATGGCTCTCTGTCCTTACACAATCTTTTACCTCTCTGTCTACCTCACTCTCTCACTGTCTGCTGGCCTATGTCGTTGACACTGTAATCTCAATCTCAGTAATGGTGCTGCTGCTCGTTCCTGAAGCTGGGACAGCTGTCTGGGTCATGGGAGAAGATCCAGCGGCAGCAATGGGGAGGTGTAAGCTGTAAGCGCTTTTTACAGCACCGAGATTTGCTGGCCATCGAAAGCAATCATATTCAACTCATACCACTAATCTGCGGGGCGCGTCACAGGCAGCGATAGCAGCGGGGGAAATAATCTCAGAACCAGGCTGACCTTAGCCAGGGATTACTAATCTGGGCTTGGAGATTGGCAACCACGTCCGTGTAATGCATCAAATTCCCGAAGAGGCCAACTGCTTCGCTGTGGGTAAACTGAGCCACTGGATTTGGGTCTCATTAAATGTCCCCCCTCTCCAGTAATCATTATGGACCACAAAATTAAAACGGGTCGGATCTCAAACTGTAATATTGTAAGTGCACAGTCAAGGCAATTGTTTTTTTTGTTGTGTTTGTTTTCTGGGGCTGAATCCATCTGACACTTGCAGCAGTGTGCGTGCTGGTCTAGGATAAGCTTTAGCCTTTTTATGTCCTACGTCCTAACAAGGGACCTGATCCTGGGTCATAACCCGGGTCAGAAGATAATCATGGACACTGTGTTATTACTAACAGGGGCTCAGATGAGGACTATGAAATTGGATGATACCTGCTCTAAGCCCTCTGGAATGGAATGCAAGCCCCACTCATAATGCTGGACCAGAGGAGCACTTCAATATGAAGTGTAGTCAGTAAGCTCATTCTTACTATGACAGACAGCTGCTCAGTAAAATCAGGGTTTTTATCAAAGATACAAACAAGACTAGGGGGTCAAAATGACCTCATGAGGGCAAATGGACCACAGTCAGAGCAAACAGACCCCCATAAATGACACAAGTGACCCCCATTAGAGCATAGGGTTCCGCTCAATGCAAAAAGAGCCCTATAAGAGCAGAGGGACAAGTGTAAACAAACCTCAATAAGGGGAAAGGGATCCCCATAAGTACAAAAAGTTCAAGCAAAGGATCGTCCATATGAGCAAAAAGACCCCCATAAAAACAAAGAGATACACATAAGGGCAAAAAGATGTCCATATGTGCAATAGAACTCCGGTTTTCAGTTGCATTGGGTAGGGTTTCGTTTTTAACGGGCTGGATTTTGTTTGTATTTTGTGTGGCTGTTGTTGTATTAGGCAGGTTTTGACTGTATTGAGTAGAGCTGTGACTGTACTGGTTTGGATTTTGACTGTATTGGGTGGGGTTGTGACTGTACTGGGTGAAATTTTGTTTGTTCTGGGTGGGGTATTTACTGTATTTGGCAGTGTTTTGTTTATATTAGGTGGGATTTTGACTGTATAGTGTGGGATTGTGACAGTACTGTGAGAGTTTTTGACTGTATTGTGGGGTTGTGACTATTGGTTGAGGTTTGGTTTGTATTGGATGAGTATTCGGCTATATATGGTGGGGTTTTGACTATACTGGGTGGGGTTGTGACTGTACTATGAGAGTTTTTGACTGTATTAAGCAGGACTTGGGCTGTATTTAGTGTAGTTTTGTTTGTACTCTGTGATGTTTTGACTGAATTAGGTGTGGTTGTGACTACTGGGTGGGGTTTTGTTTGTATTGGTGGAGTTTTGGCTATATGAGGTGGGGTTTTGTTCTGTAGTGGGTGACGTTTTGTTTGTATTGGTGAACTTTTGGCTATATGAGGTGGGGTTTTGTGCTGCACTGGGTGGGGTTTTGTTTGTATTGGTGGAATTTTGGCTATATGAGGTGGGGTTTTGTGCTGTACTGGGTGGGGTTTTGTTTGTATTGGTGGAGTTTTGGCTATATGAGGTGGGGTTTTGTTCTGTAGTGGGTGATGTTTTGTTTGTATTGGTGGAGTTTTGGCTATATAAGGTGGGTTTTTGTTGTGTACTGGGTGGGGTTTTGACTGTACTATGAGAGTTTTTGACTGTATTAAGCAGAACTTGGGCTGTATTTAGTGTGGCTTTGTTTGTACTTTGTGAGGTTTTGACTGAATTGGGTGTGGTTGTGAATACTGGGTGAAGTTTTGTTTGTATTGGTGGTTTTGGCTATATGAGGTGGGGTTTTGTTCTGTACTGGGTGAAGTTTTGTTTGTATTGGTGGAGTTTTGGCTATATGAGGTGGGGTTTTGTTCTGTACTGGTGGGGTTTTGTTTGTATTGGTGGAGATTTGGCTATATGAGGTGGGGTTTTGTTCTGTACTGGGTGGGGTTTTGTTTTTATTGGTGGAGATTTGGCTATATGAGCTGGGGTTTTGTTCTGTACTGGGTGGGGTTTTGTTTGTATTGGTGGAGTTTTGGCTGTATGAGGTGGGGTTTTGTTCTGTACTGGGTGGGGTTTTGTTTGTATTGGTGGAGTTTTGGTTACATGAGGTGGGGTTTTGTTCTGTACTGGGTGGGGTTTTGTTTGTATTGGTGGAAATTTGGCTATATAAGGTGGGGTTTTGTTCTGTACTGAGTGATGTTTTGTTTGTATTGGTGGAGTTTTGGCTATATAAGGTGGGGTTTTGTTGTGTACTGGGTGTGGTTTTGACTGTACTATGAGAGTTTTTGACTGTATTAAGCAGGACTTGGGCTGTATTTAGTGTGGCTTTGTTTGTACTTTGTGAGGTTTTGACTGAATTGGGTGTGGTTGTGAATACTGGGTGAAGTTTTGTTTGTATTGGTGGTTTTGGCTATATGAGGTGGGGTTTTGTTCTGTACTGGGTGGGGTTTTGTTTTTATTGGTGGAGATTTGGCTATATGAGCTGGGGTTTTGTTCTGTACTGGGTGGGGTTTTGTTTGTATTGGTGGAGTTTTGGCTGTATGAGGTGGGGTTTTGTTCTGTACTGGGTGGGGTTTTGTTTGTATTGGTGGAGTTTTGGCTACATGAGGTGGGGTTTTGTTCTGTACTGGGTGGGGTTTTGTTTGTTTTGGTGGAGATTTGGCAATATGAGGTGGGGTTTTGTTCTGTACTGGATGGGGTTTTGCTTGTATTAGGGTTTTGACTGTACTGGATAGGGTTTTGAGTATTGCATGTACTTTTAACTAATATTATTAATATAATGTAGTATGAGCCCTTGGGCTACACTCCTAATGCTACATTCACTTACAAATGTCACATGACAGAAACTATTAGTCGCTGTGTGTATGAGCCTCTGTTAAATATTATACATGTAATCAGGAACCTTTATAAGTGTATTGGTGGAGTACATGGTGCCTACAAGACCCAATGTCCTAGGTCCACCTTAAAAACTGTATTGATGAATAAATTTTCAGTGAGGTGGTTGACTTGAGGTCCATCTTACAATGGCCTCTGTCCATTCTGCTCATTCAAATTCAATGGTACATGTGGTTGATGGACCAGCCGAAGCCGCCCCAGAAGCCGGACTCATTTTAATTCTGCGTTTTAAGTCAGTTTGAGTGACAGTTGGCAACACAAAGCCCAGAAGCTCGCGACCCGCATTACAGATCAGTCCTGGGACTCTCCTTCCTTCATATCCTTTACCTGAGTCGCTCTGCAGCCTGCCCTGAATGTTTAATGAATTCTCCCATTGATATTTCCAGAGCTTTGAAAATTCAATAAACTCTTACAACCAGATTGTCATTCATACATATATATTGATTTTGGAAAAGGCCAATAACACACTGCATCACAAACTAAATGAAATCTTTCTAGGAAACGGCTTGATAATTGGCCATCCATTTATATAAGCTTAGTCTCTTCATATGAAGCTGAGTGAGGGACTGTGTAGATCATATTAATTCAAGGCTGAAATATGGCGCAATTAAGGCACTTACATGTCAATTATGGCAATATGGAGTGTATTTCGGAACAAAACTTGCCCAACTGTAGCACCCATGTATAAGGTTAGTCATGACATCTAAACTCTGGGCTATTTGTGGCCTAAATACATCGTACCATGTGAAATGTTTGAAATTTATTTCTATTTTGGGCCAAACCTGGCCTGGCTGAAACAGTAATGTTTAAGGTTTGTTAAGACATTTGAACTCTTGGTCACTTGTGGCCCAAATACAATTTACCATTTGAAATGTTTGAACCCCATTTCTATTCTGAGCCAGAAATGGCCCAACTGCAGCAGTGATGTTTAAGATTTGTTAAGGCATTTGAACTCTGTGAAATATTTGAGCTACATTTCTATTCTGGGCAGGGGCGTAGCACCAAATTCTGGGCCCTATGCACAAGCAATGCCCAGGGCCCCGCCCCCTATTATTAAATTTTATTTTTTATATATATTTAAAGAAAAATAATATTCCAGACTCGTCAAGGGCCCTCTCCACACTTGGGGGCCTGGTAACTCAGTGCCACTTTTCCCCCCACTATGACGCCCCTGATTCTGGGCCAAAACTGGCCTGGCTGTAGTAGTTGTGTTTACGGTTTGTTGTGGCATTTGAACTCCATGCTGGGTGGGACAAAAGCAACCTACTATGTAAAACTTTTGAACTTATTTTCTATTTTGGGCCAAAACTACTATAATAGTAATGTTTAAGGTTTGTTAAGGAATTTGAACTCTTGCTCACTTGTGGCCCAAATACAACTTGTGAAATATTTATTTCTATAACTTCATTTCTATTTTGGGCCAAAAGTGACCCATCTGCAGGTTAAACTAAGGCTGTGTTCCATCACCTGGATTTGGACAAAGACATCACCATCATTCCATGGCTTTGGGTTAATACAAGTGAAATGTGGGCCAGAACCAGGCCATCATTCATTTGCTATACAGGGTTTGACTTTATATAATTTTAAAAAGCATAATATTCTTCCTAGAATAGTCTGAACTGGTTAATATTGTTCATCAATGAATTCATTCATGAACAATTCATTTTTAAATTACATTGAAATGCTTTACTTACAATAAATCAATCATTTCACCATACAGTGTATATGTGGTCCAGTTTAAAGCTGGAAGACATAAGAATCTAGAAAATCCCATCAGCCTGGTTGTTCTTTTTCCAGTTCTTAATGGAGACCCACAACAGTGATCTCAATTCCCAGCCCCCATTCCCATTCTCCCTGTTCTAGCACACTAATTACAGGGCATTGAATGAGTTCAATTAGCCACGCTGTTATAAGGAGAACACTGTGTAGCACTTATGGTACTCCAGAGCTTAAATAAAGACCACAAACCTGGATTTCACCTTGTGCTACATCTTTCATGATGCTGTATCCCAACATGCCTATATAACCCCCTCTCGACCTCTTCTATAATTCACATTAGCAATATGTGGGTCTGCTCCTGACAGCCACACTGGTATGTGGTATGTGGTCAAAAGTGAGTCTGGTTAGTCACTTTGAAATGTGTGTAATACGCAAATCAGCTCATACTCAACAACCAACTGCTTGTGTTTTTCCTGGGTTTTTTATCCTGCTATGCAAAAGATGCTACCTCAAAAATCTACATCTTGCATGTTGTGGCACTCTTTAAACTCAGAGGAAGGCAGCAGGTCTTTGGAAGCCGTTGGCTGAGAGTTTTACTGATATTACTTTGAATATGGATCTGATTCTGACAGCAGGGTCATTCTAAATGGATAATAAGCCTGTCAGAGACCAACCGTGTGTGTCCATGATTAGCCTCCTCACGGTCATGGATCAGAGGCTTTGTGACATACTGTACTGAAAAAGGTTTTGGCTCCATTGGCCAGGACTTTGATTGTATTGGGTGGGGTTTTGGTTGTATTGGGTGGGGTTTTGGTTGTATTGGGTGGGGCTTTGGTTGTATTGGGTGGGGCTTTGATTGTATTGGGTGGGGTTTTGGTTGTATTGGGTGGGGTTTTGGTTGTATTGGGTGGGGCTTTTATTGTATTGGGTGGGGCTTTGATTGTATTGGGTGGGGTTTTGGTTGTATTGGGTGGGGCTTTGGTTGTATTGGGTGGGGTTTTGGTTGTATTGGGTGGGGCTTTGGTTGTACTGGGTGGGGCTTTGATTGTATTGGGAGGGGTTTTGGTTGTATTGGGTGGGGCTTTGATTGTATTGGTGGGGTTTTGGTTGTATTGGGTGGGCTTTGATTGTATTGGGTGGAGTTTTGGTTGTATTGGGTGGGGCTTTGATTGTATTGGGTGGGGCTTTGATTGTATTGGGTGGGGTTTTGGTTGTATTGGGTGGGGCTTTGATTGTATTGGGTGGGGCTTTGATTATATTGGGTGGGGTTTTGAGTGTATTGGGTGGGGCTTTGATTATATTGGGTGGGGCTTTAATTGCATTGGGTGGGGTTTTGGTTGAACTGTGTACTGTTTTCTTACTATTGGTCAGGGTTATGATAGCATTGGGTGATGTTCTCTTTGTATTGGGGGAGGATTTTGGTTGTATTGGGTGAGGTTTTGACTGTTTTAGACTTGTTTGTATTTGGTTGTCCTGATTGGAGTATTTGAGTGTATTCAGTGGTCTATTTGGTGCCAGACTTTGGTTGTATTTGGTTGGTTTTTGACTGTTTTTGATGCCAGACTTTACTTTATGACTGTATTTGGTTTTACTGGGTGGGATTTAGACTGTATTGGGTGGTGTTTTTATTCTATTGGGGAGGATTTTGGCTAAAGTATCATTCATATTTCCATTTGATAATGTTGTCCTGATTTGGTTGTTCTCCTTTTACAGAAGTCAATACTATGCTAATGATTAAAATGGCTATATCACACAGTGCTAAGACTCAGCATAACGTTTCAGCCATGTCTGTGTTGGGTCTGGCAGCTCGTGTGGGAGCAGACCAGCCGGCTCAGTTGGCTAATATGAATTGATAGAGCGTGGTCCCAAAGGCAAGGTACAGAAATTACAGCCTTCAAACACACTCAGCGGTGACAGCAAAAACAATAGCTATGTTGTTAGCAGGACAGAAAGGGACTCTTAAGGCAAGTGCTGGAAAAAAGCCTCCAATTTGCTTGAGCTGTCCTTTGGCCTTGGCATTTACACAGCTATATCAGTGTGTGTGTGTGTGTGTGTGTGTGTGTGTGTGTGTATAGGCGTGTAACATCTCAACACTGGACTTAAGACTGTCTGACTACAGAAGCAGAGATAGCACCAGCAATAAAGGTTTCTCAGGATCATATCTATGCATATATACAAAATAAATATATACAGTAGATAATACAATATTATAATCTAATATAAATGCAAAGTCATACCACACTATTATGACCCATCTCATAATGGGAATAAGATTCCTTGGCTTAGTTATAATAATAATAATACATACATTTTATATAGCGCTTTTAATACAACTCAAAGACGCTTCACAAAAAGAGATAAGTGAATTTTAGTGGAGGTTGAAAGCTTGCTTTAAAAGATAAGTTTTTAACTGTTTATTGAAAGATTAAAGTGAAGCACGGATGTGTAAGGGGAGCTAGTTCCAGAGAGTGGGGGCGGCTATAACAAAGGCCCTGTCCCCTAAAGTATGACGTTTGGATTTGCAGATTGGAAAGAGGAGGTTAGAATCTAATGATCGGAGACGACGAAAGGATGGTAAAGCTGCAAGAGGTCTGTCAAATAAGTGGGTTCCAAGTTATTGAGAGATTTATATGTAATCAAAAGGATTTTGTAATGGATTCGTTGATACACAGGAAGCCAATGAAGTTTTTGAAGGACCAGAGTGATGTGCTCTCTAGAGCGGGTGCAAGTAAGTAACCGGGCAGCCGAGTTCTGTACATACTGCAATTTTTGTAGGTGAGTAGAAGGAACACCATAAAGTTCATACACCATAAAGAGAGTTACAGTAATCAAGTCTAGAGGAAATGAAGGCATGAATTAGAGTTTCAGCAGCAGGGTTGGAAAGGATGGTGCGAAGACGAGCAATATTACGAAGGTGGAAGTAGGCTGTTTTAGTAAGTTGTCGGATGTGTGGTTGAAATGAAAGGGTGAGATCTAAAATGAAACCAAGGTTCCTGATCCAAGGGGAGGGGCTGACTTTGCATCCATCAATGGAGAGGAGAAATCCTGAGCAGAGGAGAGGAGAGATTTGGGACCAATTACAATAATCTCAGATTTATTACAATTATTTTGAGGAAGTTATTTGTCATCCAGGACTGTATTGCAATTAGACAGTTTGTGAGGGTAAAAATAGTGGCAGAGGTGATGGTTGTAGTGGATAAATAAATTTGTGTGTCATCAGCATAACATTGAAATTGAAGTCCATGTTGGCAAATGAGGGGTAAGATGTAAAGGATGAAAAGTAGAGGACCTATCACTGAGCCCTGAGGCACACCACATGTTACAGGAGTAGCATGAGATGTACAGTTATTTATGGATATGTATTGAGATCTATTAGAGAGATGTAAACCAGGAAAGAGCAGAACCAGTAATACCAATAATCGAGAATGGAATGATCACTGGTGTCGAATGCACCACTTTAGTTGATATAATAGTTGACACTATTGAGACATTGTGGGTTTTGATTGTATAGGTTGGGGGTTTGTTTCTTTTGGATGGGCTTTTGATTCTACTGGGTGGGGGGTTGACTATATTGGGCAAAATAGATGCCCTCTGGCATCACTGTGGGGCACCGCTGTTATGTTGTTGGGAGGCACTAAATGTACAAGAAGCCCATTCTCAATACACCTTCACTACAGCAGCTCTAGAATATCCCACAAAGTTAGTAGTTTCTACTACACTTCATCCGGTACTCTATTATCATGTGCTTTAGGACATCAGTCACATCACGTCCTTTGTCCATGATGTTGGTTTTACTCTCTGTTACAAATGACTGGTGTTCTCACTTATTTATACATGCTGTAAACAGAGTTCATTCCAAACCAGAGTTCATTCCAAACCAGGGGTCGTCATAATGTTCTTAAATGACTGTGTAGATTTAAGAAACTTTTGTTTGAGAAACATTATTGAACCAAAATACAATGCAATATGAAATTCTCAAATAAACTCATTCTAAAATTAATTGTTATCCTTTGGGGCTCCCCAGCTTGTCACAATGGCAGAGCCCTATAGGAAGCCTTCAGGAAGCCTTTGACAAATGGTGGGTCTCTTGAGAAACCCAAAACTGAAGCATACTGCTTGATAGATAGATACTGCGTTCATGAAGAAGCTTCCAGACTGATGGTTCATTGATTGGTGGAGCTTCTATTAATGGTCTATAAAGTAACCTCTTTATATGTGAAGGTTTCTTAAAGCACCTAAAATGTTCTTTGAGTGGCCCATTTCATCTTCTGCTGTGCAGGACTAAGCTTAATTTCTGCCCAGAACATCTGAATACCACATTTCAAATCAATCAATGTATTGAGCTCTGCTCTATGTCACACTGACCTGAAACAAAGACTATTTCTGCTCTCAATCTGCTCGATAGATCAGCAACATTTTCTCCACATCTCGACGTGCCTTAATAATTGATGAGAGCAGCGTGTATTCTGAAGCAGCAGCACCTTCAGCTGTGAAAGGCTGAGGACCTACAGGCCATCAACTGAGTCTCAGTCACCATCAGGATCTAATATACATCTAATACACAGACATTTTCAGAGCATACTTGTTCAAGCCTATATCATCGTCCTACCTGACTGACTGTGGGTTATCTTTGATCAATACATATATAAGTGGCAAAGAGCATTGATATACTGCTCTCCCATTTAACCATATGTACTTGTACACTGAAGAGCCAAAACATTCATACAACGAAACATTAAAACCATCTGACCGGCACATCTGCTCTTAGGACACCAAACACTGCATGTTCCTCCTGTAATTTCTTCATTTGAACCAGAGACTTATCTAATGACTCATTTTTAAACTCTTTCTACAGTTCAAAAGAAATAAACTGGAGGCTAACTGGTAACTTGTAAGCTAGCTGGAGTTTTGCAGCTCTTAAAAAGAAATTCTGAATTATTTCGACAATTGTTACACTTGGATGTAAATGGATGGCTTATCACAGACTGGTAGATGCACGCACACAGACACAGACTCAAAAATTAATGTTAATGTTTTAATAGAAAACCTCTGATATTAAAATACATCTAGCTGACAAAACACATGCAGAACAAACATACATTTTAACAACTTACAGTGACAGCTGAACACTGACTGCTGGCTGACTGGAAAAACACTGGTTTACAAGTCCAGATGCTGTTTCATGAAGCGATAGCGGAGATGGCCAATCACATGTTAGCAAAAAACGGCAGAGCCAATCAAATGAGCTTGTGGGCGGTCTAAAGTGAAACTTGATTCAGATTTAGAGGCTTGGATTCCTGCTGGGTCGTAGTGATCAACCAGTCTCCCTGTATGTCAATCAAGTGAGATGTTTTATAGCGAGGACAAATGATAGGCTGACGTCTATTTTTTTTAAATGCAATGCGATCTACTCACACTACCTTTGAGATCGACCAGTAGATCACGATCGACGTATTGTGCACCCCTGGTGTAGAGCTTGTAGCCCTGAGAGTTTGGGACCACACAGCCATACATACTGGTTTTAATGTTTTGGCTCTTCAGTGTAAGTAATTGTATTGTAGGTTACATAATGAAATACATTCACATTTGTCTTACATTGTCTATTGAACACTTCAAACCTGAGTTTCTGACATTTTGGATTTTTTAAATAGCAAATATCACAAAATATGTGAACAATGATTTTATTTTCAGTCCACATTACAAAAATGGCACTAATGTTTTGTTAAAATGCAATCTTAATATATTTCAGTCTGGCCACAGAGGGTGTTATTAGCATACAAATCACTTTACTGCATGTCTTTACTGTGTGAAGAAGAAACTTGCACCTGGATAGGAGTTCACACATGAAAGCATTTGCAGTTGCAACATTACAAACATGAAAACATAGACACTGGCTATATTTCATTGAAAGCGTGTTAAAGACATGGTAAAAGAAGTAGATTCCCAGTTTGAGCCAAGCTAATCCAACACAGAACAGATCTTGCAAATTGCCTGCTTATGTCAACATTTATAAACAGTAAAGCAGTAAAACTCACATAAAGCAATATATAAGCTTCACACAGGACAGGAAGTTATCATTATTACTTAAAACACATACACATATACAGCTGTGGAAAACATCAACTGTCCAGCCCAGTCTTCAGACATGAATCCCATTGAAAATCTCTGGAATGTGATCAAGATGAACATGGATGGTCTACAAAATCAAACAAAGCTGAGCTGCTTCGTAAAGTCACCCAGCAGTAAAGACTGGTGGAGAGCATGAACAAATCAGAGTTGATCAACATCTACTTGTTTTCGTTGCAATATTTAAGAATTTTGAATTTGGTATAAATGTCATCAGTAGTTTATAGAAATTTTTTTTTCATTTTACTCAGCAACACACCTATAAATAGTAGAACCAGAGACAATAACCATCTACAGTAGGCTACTCATTGTCTCAGAGCTTTTATCTTTAAAAGGTTTAATCAAAATACACATATTATAATTTTTTACACAAGAGAAAATGTGGAGTAATGAGTCACGCCCTGATCATTGTTGCCATAAATGGTGGACTCCTGACCTTACAGTAGGAGTTCAGCTTATTCCACCACTTGAGCACCAGAGCTCTGCAGGAGTTACGACAGAGAAAACAGCTCGGATGCCAAGAGTCGCCTCACGAAGGGCAAGTAAATGCTCATCAATCTGAAAAGTGACACCAATGTTTATGGCTTACAGTACAGCTAGCTTCAGTTCTAAACAACTTTTGCCTTTACATATTGTTCAAAGTGGAGCTGACTGGATTCAGGAGGATGAGTTGTCAGTGTCACTTCACAAGGCGTTTCATTGATTTTCTTTCATTTGAAAATGCCAAATGTGAAAGATTTTTATGATGAATGGACCAATAAAAATGGCTCTAAGTATTCCTCTAAAATTACTTTATTCAGAGCATGTAATGTATGTATGTATACAGGATGCAATGACAAAAACTCTAAACACCTCCTACCTCACAAGCTCTTCACAGGGGGCATCTGGTATGCAACTGCCTTCGTTATTGTTTCATTGAATTAAGCCCACAATAACTCCAGAAGGCTCAACAGTTTTGCATCCCAGACCCAACCCCCTACAGACCTGTCATTTAAATAAGCTGTAGATCCTCATCAGACTCACAAGTGACATAGGCTGTACTGAACCCCACTGGCATAGATAATTCATGCTCACTGCCACCAGTTCCACATGGACTCCAGGCACTACAGCAACAACAATTCAGACTACACACTACAGTGACAGCAGTAGATTCACACTGACCTCTCCCGTGAGTAAAGCTCTACCAAACCCCACTGGCACAGGTAATGCATGCTCACTGTCACCATTTCATGTTGACTCCAGGCACTACAGCAACTGCACAGACTATACACCCACATTACATTGATAACTGTAGGTCCACATCAACTTCCTCAGTGATTAAGGCTGTATCAAGCCCCACTGGCACAGTTAATGCATGCTCACTGCGACCACTTCTATGCACTATGTGGTGTCTGTGCAACACAATACAATGAATTTACCGTAGTCATTTAGCAGATATTACTATCCAAACAAAATATTTAGATCAAAATATAGTGAATATATAATATAGGAAGTGAAACAAAATACAAGGCGACATAAGATCATATATCGTAAATTGTACCATAGTTTTACAGTTAAATACATGTATATTTAGTGTAATGAATACATTGCAAAGAGTAGAGTGACAGAATGGTTTTGGAATGAATGAATGAATTATTGTTACACTTATATAGCGCCTTTCTCAAACCCAAAGACACTTTACAATCAACACACTCCATTTACACCCACTCAATCACACACACCGGCGAGAAGCGGCAGCCAATTGCGCACAGCGTACTCTCAACCGGAAGTGACCGTCCACCTGGAGGACTGCATCGAGCACTAGGGGGATCACCCAGGACAGAGTGCCAACCATATCTGGGCAAACATACATACATACATACATACACACACAGACATACACACCAGGGTAATTTTTAGAGTAGCCAATTCACCTGACCTTCA
>BRDA01003964.1:896-11153 GCA_036984385.1 Crenuchus spilurus
GTAGATACAAATGTCTTCAAGCACCCTTTGTTTATGTTAATAGGTGCACTGTCACTTTAAGAGCTAAGCAGCTCTGGTGCAGGCCTGGACCAGTTTTAAGTGGCTCATAGAGAGCGGCAGTAAGACCCTGTTAGCAAAAGTTCTCTCACTGCGTGTAGTGTTATGCTTTGTGTTGCATCGTATATTTGGAACAACCTAACCATAGTTTTAAAAGTTTTATTTTATTTTCCATCATGTATACAGTCTGGAATAAACAACCATTTATCACAGAAAGGGTAAAGTTGCTTCAGTCAACAGGACCTTGTTCAGCTCACACACCTCCTTTAGCTGCCACTTTACATTCACAACCTTTGGAAATGGGATACCCATCCTAACGTCCGTTTTGCAGGTATCCGAGTTGCGCATGTGCAGGTGAGATTCTCAGCTGGTTTACCTTTTTCCTTTATTACCGGTAATATGCAAAAAGCCACAGTATGATAACCATGCATTTTAATACTGTAGTACACCGTGAAACAGTATAATCACCGCAATAATATTTCATTCATATCAGAAAACCCTGATACATCTTGTAACCTGACTTTGCTTCTTTATGTTTCATTAAAATACAGTGGGTGTGTTATTCTAATACATACTTTGTTGAAGCAACACACGATCCAAATGGCTTCTTTTCATTTCCAGACACAACAAATAGCTCGGTTTGGGTGGCTAAAAGACATTTCAGTGTGTTTCTCTTCCAAGGAAGGTTACCTCAGGACAAGCTGCAGGCCTACCCCTTTCTGGCCTCATATCTGCCTTTCTTTCTACTGAACTCTCCTGCACTCCTTACCTCACTCACCCTCATGTTTCCCCTTCAATTGTCCCTCATTCAGTTTTTGTCTGCTTCTATGTTCTGTCTTCTTTAAAAGGATTGGGCTTAATACTCACACATACATACTGTACTACTGCATGACATGTTGACCAATACATGTTTCACATTATAAAAGCCTGCAAAGTTAAAACTTTCATTGCACATCCTGACCATTTCACTTATTTTTTGGAACCATTTTAAATGTGTTTAGTACTTGAATGGGAGACTTCCATGAAAAAGGATGTGTGTTTACAGGAAGTGGTGCTGATAGGACAACAGGAACGCTATGTCTGTGTTCTGTGTGGATCCCATAGCAAGGTTTTAATCAAAGTATTATTCCATTTACAACAAAGGACACAAAGAAAGCATTTTACAATACAGTACAGTATTCTGTCAGTGTCGTCTTCAGGTCTACAGACAGTCATATACCCCTGTTGTTAAAAAACCCCCGCTTACTCTTTCCTGGCCTATCATTAATAAGGAACAACGTCTCAGTAAAATAAATAACTACACAGTTACATTGTAGCTAGCTTTGAATGCGAGAGCTGGCTAATTTCTTAATATTAATCCTTCTGTAGTAATGACCAATTAATTTCACTTTTATTCTCCTGTGGCTCGTCATTGTTTTTTGTTAATTGTTACCTTAATGAAACCTTTTTTTCCTACCTGTTTAAAGTGACAGTGATAAATCGCAAAACTAAAAACTAGCTAAGAAAGTACATACACACGTAGCTAATCTAGTTAATGTTAGCAGCTTGATGATGCAAGTTGACTTGCTAGCTGGCTAGCTTGCAAGCTAATGCCAATCCTGTTTTAGTAGACTAAAAAAAAAAAAACTATAGTATAAAAACAATATTTTCAACATCACAGCCTCATTACTTTAATCAGAAATGGTTGCTCACTCTAATGAGATCATTCATTTGCTGGACTTAAAATAAATTGCAGCAATATTTTATTGACCATGTAGCCCTCTAGATTTACACTTTTTATTTGTGGGAGTATTCTCAAAACCGCTCTAAAAAACTGTTATTTTACTGTTGCTCTGTAAACCAATATACATTAATGTAGTGTTACACTGCAATAGAGGCACTGTAAAATAATAGTAACATGCTGGCATGTACTGTAAAATCACTGTAAAATAGTAATTTTACTGTTGTATACTATAATCCAGTATATAGTAAAATACTGTTAGAATAACAATAGTATTCTAGGCTAGTATTCCATCCCTGCTACCTGTACTTTACTGTTAATTTATTGTGATGTGCTGTGTAAACAGTGGTGTCTTCCAGATAAGATATTAAACCAAAGATCAATTAAAGATCCCTGGACATTTCCTCTAAAAGAGTAGAGCCCTGATGTACTGGCTAAATTTCCTTCCTAATCATCTCCATCTTCATAAACTGACCTGGTGTCTCCTCACATCTCTGCTGAATAACTAATGTGTGGTTAGATATACATAAGCTCTTCTTCTGCAGTCCTCAAAAATCTCATTTGTTTGTGCTATAATACACTTCCACAAACATCTCTGTTCTTTAAATAAAATAGGGCACCCACTCACACCTGATTGTCATCCCATTGACTGACAATTCACTCAAATTTCACCTTCAAATCATCTGCTAATCATAAAGTTCACATACTTTTGCTACTTATCAACATGTAATTTTGGATCATTTTCCTCAATTAATAAATTACCAAGTCTAAAATTTTATTTACTTTTAGGACATTGTAGGTGTATTTACCTCCAGACGAAATGTTAATTTATACAAGTGTAATTTAATAGCATTTAAATGCTTCAAGTAATGTGCTGCTGTCTGTTCAAATCTGTAAGGGGCGTGTCAGATGGCATAATGACTGACAGCAGTGTCAGTCAACAAACAGTCAGTTTATATTCTGGTGTCAGTGGGGTTGATTCTGCTATAATGCTAAATGGCTTCAGATTTTGATCCACTCGTGCAGGAAAATAAAACTAAAATTACCCCAAAAAAAAAAAAACCCTAAAAATGAATTAAAAATGCTCACTAGTTGAACTAAAGGTCATTCAGTCAGGATAAGCATCCCTGATCAGAAGCAAAAAAAGATCATTTGTTATCTTAATAAGAGCTGTTTCAGTGCTATGATGGGATCTAAATCCAGACTGGAATTTTTCAAACCTGTACTTCACAGTGTGGATGGTGTTCTCAGGCTTGAAAGCTTCCCCCCTTTTGCCTCCAAATGTAACGATGCTCATTTTGGCCAAACAGTCTCAACAGCCCACAGGACATGTCTACAAAAATTAAGGTTTTTGTCTCCGTGTGGATTTGCAAACTGTAATCTTGCTTTTTCTGTTGTTCTTGGGGGTAATGGCTTAGAGTAAAAGCATGTGTCTTTCAGCCAATGTAGGTACAACGTTTGTTTCACCACAGATAATGACACTCTTACCACCTTCAGCCAGCATCTTCACAAGGTCTTTCGCTTTTGTTCTGGGCTTGATAAACACATGTTCTTCCAAAATATGTTGATCTCTGGGACACAGAACGTGACTAATTCCTGAGCAGTATGATAGCTGGACATTTCCATACGTACATACAAACAATACAAAAGTCTTTTTATACAGTGCATGTAAGCTTCTGGTTTCAACTGTATTTAAGTGTGAAGCACAAGAACACATTGTACACTGACTTACGGTTGACAGAGCTTGACCAAGTCCTGGTCAGTGGTCCCTGGGTGGAGGCCGCGGATGTAGAGATTAGTTTTGCTCAGTTGTTCCCCTCCCCCTGCACTGCTAGCACTGCTACTATTGGTGTTGGGACTGGGGGGTGCCATCTGGTGGCTGGATGATACATAGGCCTGCTGGAAAGAGAACACACATAAATGAAGTGAAAATGGCACACTGACCAATGTGCTTGTACGTGTAGGAATTTGATCTATGCATTTAACCCTTCACAGAGCACACATGCCCAGAGCGGTGGCTGACCCTATCCCACGGTGCCTGGAGAGCAGTTGGGGGTTAGATGCCTTGCTCAAAGTCTCTGTATGTATGTATCAAGTATACTTTCCAACACTGGTGCAAGAGATCAGTCCTAATAGAAATCCAGCATTTTCAAGCTAATCCCTATCTGCTGCTTCTGTACCATGCAGTTATTCAATAAACAATACAATCTATTTAACTAATTTCTCCATATGTAGAACAATCATTAGTCATTCAGACATCTCTTTATACAAAACACCTTAACAATGCAGTACAGATGCAGCAGATTAGATTAGCATGTGTACGTGCTCTCGACTTTTCGGATGAAGTGGAAAAGTTGTGCTAGATGCAGGAAAAGAACACCACAGAAAAACTACAGTTGTGCCTTTCACATTTTAAATGATTGTGCCAAAGTAAAAGGCCGTGGAGCTTATTGATCCTGGCCTGTTAACAGTGAAGACCGTATGCAATATTAAACCTGCCTTTAAACCAACTTACATTACTTCATGCTACAAAGCAGCTGAAACACTGAAGACAGAAACCTGTGTGTGTGTTCCACACAGCTTCTCTCCCAATAATACCTCCCACAGCCTCCACCCTGTTTCCTCTCTTCACTGGTTCAGTCCATTGTCTTTGCTTTCTAATAATAACATTGTGCAACCTTCAGACACACGTAATGGAGAAAGCTCATTGAAATGTAAAGAAATATTGTGTTCAGGGCTCATTTGCTGACTGTTCATTGGCAATGTGAATCACTGCAAAAGGGGAAATGAGGGGATGCACTACAAGCAACAAAGCCCTCTTTGAAAGCTTACCCCATCCCCCATGCAACATTGCTTTAGGTTATGATATGAATCACAGCAGAGTTGTGCTTGTATTTTCATTTCATGCACCATGTACAAAGGAGCATTTAAATACTGTGCCCCTGCCCAACAACAGAAGAAGTCAAACATTTCTACATAATGTAATACCAGTAAACAAAAACCACTACACTGCCTAATGGCCATTTGGTTACTTAGAGGATCTGTCAATCATTTGGACCTAAAGACCTTGCAGGGGATATACACAGTCATTTCAGATTATTACGATAACCACTGGTTTGGAATGAACTTGACTGTGTGATATATTGCACATTTAAATAAGTGAGCACACCGGTCAGTTTTAGCAGAGTGTCATGTGCAAAGGACATGATTTGATTGATGTCCAAAAGGCCAGGTTAATAGGGTACTGGGTGAAGGATGAAACTGCTAATCACCGAAACCGCTAACTTTGTGGGATGTTCTAGTGCTGCTGTAGTGAAGTTACTGAGAATGGACTTCTTGTATACCAAGTGCCTCCACATGTCATAACAGTGGTGCCCCATGAGCAATTGACGCCAGAGCAGAGCAACAAATCTGAAGAGTGGAACAGAGCACCTACTCGCCACAGTCAACCTCTGTAATGAATACAACAGCAAAGAGCCAGCAATGACCATTAACCACAAGCTTTTACATCTGTAACAAGGAGATGCATGGTTAAGGTGTCATAATATTGTGATATGCTGACTGCACTGCTGCACAGTACAAGTAGCTAGTTTGCCACTGATTGAAAAGTGTTACTATAAACAGAGAGACTCTTGCTGTGATGGCTCTTCATGTTATGAGAGCATTGCGGATCACGAGGCAATCTCTCCGAGGAGGATGTGCAGATATCTCGATGATGTCCGTGACTGAACCTATTCATCAGGCATTCACTTATTTGAAGTCAAGTTTTTGTGAGGCCTGTTAAAGAAGATAAAACCTTGAAAACCTTGTGGTGTTGTGGCTTTCTTACTGAGCATATGCCTCACGCAAAAATCATGTTTAACATTTACGTCAAACATACCCAAGACATGATGAAGTTCAGTCACCTTAGAACTGGAGCTGCAAGGCTGAAGTCTTACAAGTACAAGTCACCTAAACAGTCCAGTTGTTTCCATTAAAAACACACTGACAACTTCAGCCAACAATGAAGTAAATGCCTAAAACACAATGGCACACTGTCAGTACTTCATATAAGCCAAAGATTCAGTGTAAAAATATTTGCTGTTAAACAGGACAAAACCTCCATCAGTTCAGCTGTCTGATCCACTCACACCAACACAGCACATACTAGCAGAACACCACCACGTCAGTCACTGGAGGGCTGAAAATGATCCACCATCTAATGAATACCTGTTCTGTGGTGGTCCTGTGTGATCTGACTGATGTACATCATGATAGTGTAACAGGTGAAAGGTGGTAGAAACCACTAAGTTTGAGAGATGTTGAAGAGGAGCTGTAGTGAAGGTGTACTGAGAAGGGACTTCTCATACACTGATTGTGTCCCAGTGGTATAATAGTGGTGCCCCACAAGCAATTGATGAAAGATGGGAACAAAGATGCAGACAAGTGGTACAGTGCAGGTGATCCACCACTGTGCACCTATAACATATATAAAATGTAACCTATATAAAAAAAGTGTCTCCATGAGCCAAAGGTGGTCATTCCCAATATTAGGTAGTAGGGCTGTGAATCTTTGGGAATCAAGCTAATCGATCCAGAATCTATTCTTGGGGTCACAAATAAATTTTTTTCAGATTCTTTCAAATACGAATGAAATACGTTACTTTACCATTGCAATCTCTTCAAATCGCATGAGCCACGTCAAGCCCATTCTTACCCGGGCCTGTTTGACGGTAAAATCCAAAGTGTTTCCAAATGGTTGCTTTTAAAGACCGCGGCTCGGCTTGCATGCCAGTACATAGCCGACGCTGCTTCCTTGTTTTGCCTAGCACTACGGTGGCTGAGAAGGCACATCCACACCCGCAAAACGAGAATCGATTTTGAATTGTTCAATGTTAGAAACACAATTCGAGCTCAAAGCGATTTTTTCCTGCACCCCTATTAGGTAGGTCATCATAATATTTTGATATGACTATATATATATATATACACACACACACACACACACACACACACACACACACACACGAGGGTGAGTCCATAATGATGCGCAATTTAGTTATATTAAAACGTTTGTTGGCAGCAATGTATTAAGTCACAGTGTCTATATTAACTGCTGTGCAGGTGTGAACGTGTTACGTCACTTCATTTATGACTGCAGTGCAACAACAAAGGGCCGTCACACTTATGATTTACACAGAACAGCAGCGCACACCGACTGTGTTTGGACGTCTGCAAACAGAATGTGGAGCGATACTCTAAGAAAGGTGAATTGTTACTGGTGCTGAGACAGGGATTCATCACTACAAGTCTGAAAGTAAACAGCAGAGAATGGAATGAAAGCATCATCAAACAACCAAGAAAAGTTTCAAAAGTCAAACATCAGATGGAAAATCGATGCTGACAGTTTTCTGGATCCCCTGAAAGAACCCATAAGAGGACAGAGCTTCACATCTGATGGAGAAGTGAAGTCCGCGGTGCATTTGTAGCTCAGCAGCTTTGCCAGAAACATGTTTTAATGAGGGAATACAAAGCTTTTTCATAGAAGAACAAAGTGTACTGAAAAGCACAGAGATCATGTGGAAAAATAATGTGTATGTATATATATATATATATATATATATATTCCTCTATAGCTTTGTGAATTAAAGTGTGTAGGAGGAACAAAAAAAGTAATTAGAGCAAACCTACAGCTCCAGCTCTCTGACCCAAAGGCATTATAAGCATGACTTTCTCCTCAGAACTGCAGACATTAATATGAAGCCTGTGCTGAAGTGTCAGACAAAGAGCAACACATTAAGCAGATTGAATACATATTCCTTCTGTGCCCTGCCAGCCTCATAACACTCTTTTCTTTTGTCTTGCTATGAGGACCTCTCCACTTCCAGTGACTTTTTTTCCTTTTTGCTCTTGAAGGGGATCAGGCAAGGATGAAATATCCAATTAGAGCTGGCGGCCAAGATCAGACTTCAGGTGGACAATAGGGAAATTTGTTCAGGGCTGGTGAGGTCAAGGATCACACCCTGCTAGTTTACGGGTGCCTCAGGAGTTGTCAAGGGTACAGGATCCCTGCAGAGAACAGGTCCAATCCTCCTAATTACGAGTGTGTTCCCCTTTTTGTGCACTGTTCACAGACCCTGCTGGAACCTTTCAGCCTTAAAAAAGACCCAACAGACAGTAATGTCTTCAGTGCACTCTTAAAACCATCTAAAAAATAAAATACAATGTTATTTCACTGGTACCACATTAGCACTTCTGTCCTTGTTAACACAGACACTAAGGGTGAAGCTTTCAGCAGGAGGGTTGGCAGGTCGAGAAAAATATATCCAGTCTGAAGTCTTTGTAAAATCCTGCCCTTCAGAAGCTGAAATGTCCAATATCTAAAGTGTCAAAGACCTTGTAACTACACCACCTATAGACGGCAAAAGAACTGCCAACATGCCAGTGTATAATTTTTGAAGCATTTTGTTAATGCAAAAATAATAATACATTTTATTTCATAGGCGCCTTTCTGACACTCAAGGACACCTTACAATCACCATAAGAGTAAAGTAAAAATAAACAGAGAAACAACAATTTAAAACAGTAAAAAAAATGACAGCAAAAGCACCAATCAGATGTTAAAGAGATGTTAAAAGCACCAATCACATGTTGTAGGCACTCCTAAACAGTCTTTAGTGAGGATTTGAACTGTAAGAGTAAGTTTATGGTCCTTATGTCAGGTGGCAGAGAATTCCAGGGCCAGGGAGAAGATCAGCTGAAAGTTCTACTCCCCACAGTGGTGAGACGGACAGAAGGAACAGTCAAATGAATAGAGGAGGAAGATCTGAGAGTGCGAGAGGGAGTAGCAATATTTTGAAGATTGGAAAGATAGGGTGGAGCAAGATTATGGGATGGCCTTGAATGTAAGAAGAAGGATTTTGTAGTCAATACGGAATTTGACTGGGAGCCAGTGGAGCTGTGACAGAACAGGAGTAATATGGTGGAAGGAGGGCTTCTAGTGATGATACGGGCAGCGGAGTTTTGAACCAGTTGAAGCTTATGTAGAGATTTGTGACAAAGACCAAAAAGAAGAGAATTGCAATAATCAAGACTGGAAGTGACGAGGCTATGAATGAGGATGGCAGTGGTATGTGGAGTAAGGGAGGAGCGAAGACGAATGATATTACATTGACGGAAGTAGGCAGACCGGGTAATGTTATTGATATGAGATTGGAATGATAGAGTAGTGTCAAGGATGACACCCAAAATCTTTATTTGAGTGGAAGGGGAAACAGAGGAATTATCAATGTCAATACGGAGGCTGTTTGTTTTGGATAATGTTTTAGTGCCCACGAGGAGAACCTCAGTTTTATCACTGTTTAATTTTAGCAGATTAGCAGAAAACCAGGATTTTATTTCAGTTAAACAATCAGTAAGGGAGGTAGGTGGGATATTAAGAGTGGGTTTGCAGGAGAAGTAGAGCTGGGTATCATCCGCATAACAGTGAAAGTTAATGTGGTGTTTACGAAAGATGTGGCCAAGAGGAAGGAGATAAATGATGAAAAGAAGGGGGCCCAGAACAGAGCCATGGGGCACACCTGAAGTAACAGGAGAGGGCTGGGAAGTAAATTTTTTAATCTGAATGAACTGAGTGCGACAGGAGAGATATGATTTGAAACAGTTTAGGGGAGTCTCTGTGATACCAACAGAAGAAAGTCTATTGAGGAGGGTGTCGTGGCATATGGTGTCAAATGCTGCACTTAAGTCAAGGAGAATAAGGATGGAGAGTAAACCAGAATCAGCTGCCATGACAAGGTAATTTGTGACTTTTATCAGTGCTGTTTCTGTGCTATGGAGAGGGCGGAAACCAGATTGGAACTGTTCATAGAGGTTCAAGTGTGGAATTGAGATGCCACATTTTTTTCTAGAATTTTGGAAATGAAGGGTAGATTAGAAATCGGCTGTAGATTATTGAAATTAGTGGGATCTGCACCAGGTTTTTTCAAAATTGGAGTTATTACTGAAATTTTGAGAGAAGCCAGAACAGTTCCAGTAAAAAGAGAGTAACGGATAATGATAGTGATGATGGGAACCAATGAGGGAAGACAGGCTTTCACTAGCACTGAGGCGAGGGGGTCTAACTGACAGGTGGATAGCTTAAGCTTCTGTATAATATGAGATTTCAAATGTAGAAGGGAGGTGAAAGAAAGAGAAAGAATGAGCAGGAGGAGAGAATTCAGAGATAAAGCTGGAAGTAGATTGTAAGCTAAAATGATGGTGATTGTACTGATTTTTTCATTGAAGAATGACATTAGTGAATTACAGAAGTCAGTAGAGTACAGGTGAGATGGAAGAGAGTTTGGGGCTTGAATAATACTTTTATATAGTGAGAATAGTGACTTGAGATTACCTTCATGAGAGCAGATTATCCATCCATCCATCCATTATCAACCGCTTATCCGGGGCCGGGTCGCGGAGGTAGCAGTCTGAGCAGGGAAACCCAAACCTCCCTCTCCCCA
>BRDA01003965.1:10845-32908 GCA_036984385.1 Crenuchus spilurus
AATAAAATATTGACATTTGTCATCTCCACATCATTGCATTAAGTTTTTATTCACAATTTGTTTAGTGTCCCAACTTTTTTGGAATCCGGTTTGTATCTTAGGACCTCTATTATTTATACTTTATATGCTTCCCTTAGGCCATGTTATAAGTAAACATAATATTAGTTTTCACTGTTATGCATATGATACACAACTTTATATATCAGCTAAACCTGACGACAGGATTAGATTAAAGAAAATGGAGGACTGTGTAAAAGATGTGAAATGCTGGTTGTCGTATAATTTCCTTCTCTTAAATAGTGACAAAACAGGTCTTGGCCCAAAGACAATGAGAAATAAATTATCAGGCTTAAGTTTAAATCTGGATAACTTCACTGTTACACCTGATTCAGTAGCAGAAAATCTTGGTGTCATAATTGACTCAGATTTATCATTTGACCAACACATAACTAAAACTACCAGAACAGCTTTTCTACATCTCTGTAATATTTCCAAGTTAAGAAATGCGTTATCCCTACAGGATGCAGAAAAATTGGTACATGCGTTCATTACTTCTAGGTTAGATTACTGTAATGCACTATTATCAGGATGCTCAAGCAGAAATCTAAATAAACTTCAATTAGTTCAAAATGCAGCAGTCAGGATTCTTACAAAAACCAGAAAATCTGACCATATTAACCCAGTTTTATCAGCACTACACTGGCTTCCAGTTAAATACCGAATTGAATATAAAATTCTTTTACTGACGTATAAAGCCCTACATGGTCTTGCCCCTGAGTATTTACAAGAACTTATTTCCTATTATGAACCATCTCGTTTACTTAGATCACAGGGTGCTGGCTTCTTGATAGTTCCCAGAATTCAGAAATCAAAAATGCTCGGGCTGTCATACCGCTGCTCACGCGATCACTCAGGTTTGTTGACGGTGAGCAGAGGGATGCCAGTGAGCTCCCATGCCTGTTTACCTTCTGGCTCTCTTCTTTTAGGTAGGTTGTTCTAGATAGTTCTGCCGGAGTCAATAGCCACACTCTGATATGTCTCATAATCCCTCTGCTCTGTAAATCCAAACAGAACTAATTCCATTTTTGTCTTTTCTGAGTGAGGGATTGCCCACCGGTCCGGTCCAAGGCTGACGGAAGACTGATTACTATTCTCTGCATGATGTTTCCCTGGATCAGCTGCCCACCAACAACCAACTCCTGTGGCCTGCTCCAGATGCCCTACTCTACTGCCCACATTGGAGTTCATATGGACTTTCTGGCCGTTATCATTGCTACCACTATCATCATCATTCCTGTCCCACTACTGTCACCATATTCAGTTGACCTGAACATTACAACAACATCATATGACTATGATTTATCACAAACTTAGAGGGAGGCAGCTCTGAGGGAGTTTTTCCTTGCCACTGTCGCCGTTGGCTTGCTCACCGGGGATTACGGATTAATGATTTGTTGTTTGTTATTACTAACCTTGTAAAGCTGCTTTGTGACCAGAGATGTATAGTAACAAAGTAGAACTACTTCACTATTGTACTTAAGTACTACAATGCTGTATCTGTACTTTACTGGAGTATTATTTTCTTCTCCTACTTCCACTTTTACTTCACTACATATTTTCCATTAGTTTAATACTTTTACTCTGATACATTTTTTAATTTGCTGTATAGTTACTCGTTACAATTATAGGTAGATGGCGCTGTCACCGGGTGAAGAGATCAGGCTGTCTCATGAGAAAACTGCGCATTCTCCGGTCACGTCCCGCCTTTAACTCTGGGCCTGCCTTCACTTTAGCTGAGATGGAAGAGCCAGCAACACCTCCTTCACCACTTTCAGCACCACCTCCTTCACCACTTTCAGCACCTTCCACACCAAGTGATCGTGGCGGTGAGGGTGAGGAAGGAGACAGTGAGAAGGAGTTGTCTGTCAGGTTAAACACACCCCTTCCAGCATCAGCGGCCTGCGAGAGGCTTTTTAGCATTGCAGGATTAGTCTTTAGCTCTAGAAGAGCAAGACTGAATGCATTCAATTTTGAAAACCAACTACTTTTGAGGATAAACAAAACATTTCTGGATTCCTTAATATGACTGCTTTATGCATACCAGTTCAAGAAGAGAATAAGCCGTTGAAGGGAAAAAGCACAAGCAGCTTTAAAGGGGGAAGGAACATAGTTCATCATTAGTTTTTTGTTTAAGAAGTGTTAAGCCCAGTTTTTTAAGTTGCTTCTTGTTTTTACATACAGAACACTTGTATTTGTGGTCTTTGACAGCTTTAAGTTATATATAAACAATTTGATAATCAAACTTTGACTGCTTTCTTTAATGAATACAAAACACAATACTTGTACTTTTTACTTTCAGTACTTGAGTAATAATTTTTAGAATAAACTACTTGCAATACTTAAGTACAAAACATGCTGAATACTTCTGTACTTCCACTTATGTATAGTTTTTAAAGAACACTTCAACTTCTACTGAAGTCAATTTTTTGATAGAGTACTTGTACTTTTACTCAAGTACGGGTCTCTAATACTTTATACATGTCTGTTTGTGACATCAGTTTTGTTAAAAGCGCTTTATAAATAAATTTGATTTGATTTCATTTGATATGATATGCATGTCCTATATCATTGGTAATCTGATTCTGTGTATTGTTTTGAATTTCCCTTTTGGGAGTTACGGATGTGTATGTACATTACTGCTCAAACGTTTAAATCATCTGCACTGGACATTTCCATGACAACACACAGATATATCAATATTTCAGATATATCTATTTCAAGACAAACAGTATATCCACAAATGCTGTTTCTCCAGATACTCAATACTCAATCTGGAGGTTGGACTGGGTCACTGATTTGTGTTCAGTTTGGGTGTCACTCACAATCTATTGGGAGTGAACTTAGTGAAAGTATCTGGAACAGCAGCATTTGTGGATTTTGTTAGTGTGAAAATAAAGTGATGCCTGAAAGTTTGTGAACCCTTTAAACTTTTCTATATTTCTGCATATATTTGGCCTAAAATTTCTTCAGATAGTCACTAGGGTTGGGCGGTATTCCTTGGTATGAGAAAATACCGAGGTATGCGGTATTATCGGCGGCTGCTGCAGAAGCTAGCATTAAGCTATTTGCTAGCTGCCACCACTAATTAAAGAAAATAAATATAAAATAAAAAAACTAAACCCAAAATATTAACAAAAATATAATCTAAAGAAATTTCAAAAGATAGAAATGAAAAACATAACACAACAGTAGAAAAACAGTAATCTAATATTACAAAAAAAACGCAAATATCACAAAGTATGCTTCTGTGAAAGTGCAAAGCAGAGCAGCGCAGATGCATAAATGCTGAATAAAGAAAAATGTGTCAATGGTCCGAAAATCTACATTTGGGTAATATCCTGGCATATTTGCACACCATGAAGCGTTATGGTAGCATGGCATGATTATTTCTAATAATATTCTAAATGAGTTCATTTTTGTCTTAAACTAATGCTGTAGTGACGCGACTGTAAAAAGGATCAATGTTTTGTAGAACCAAAACAAAATATAGACAGTAATGTGTGTTACTGTAATAATGTTAAATAATAATAATAATAATTAATAATAACAATAAATAATATTTTTTACTTAAAGGTTAATCAATTTGTCAAACTAAATTGTTAATAATTCATTGTAAAACACATCATACACATTGAATAAACAGTAGAAATTAAACTAACTTGCACATTAATGGGAAAGCCTAAATAATAGAGCACCCTCGCTGAAAAGTCAAGCTACCCCATAGCACCAGCAAAAGAAAATCTCTGGCGCCGCACATGCGTGACTCACAGCGAATTTGTTTGCTTCTTTCTAACGAAATTAACTTTAATATGATCATCAGAGCGGAAATCGCAGCGTGCACGCAGATTCACTCATACCACACACACACACGCTGTGATAGAAGCAGACTGAGGGCCGGTTGTATAATTAAGACAGAATAACTTTACCAGAGACCGAAATAAACAATTACTTGTGTAGTTTTGAAATAAAAGTGTGTGTGTGTATGTGTTTCTGTGAAACTGGCGCTGTGTTTTGCTGACATGTGAAGCACGTTCCCAGTTTTAATAAGACTTCTTTTTGAAATTTGCCGCATTACATCATGTGACTAATGCCATCATAATTTTTAGATACCGTCACCATATTTAAATACAGCGGTATAACAAAATACCTTTATACCACCCAAGCCTAACAGTCACACAAATCTTAAAGGTAGACAAAGACAACCAAATCAAACAAATGAGACAAATATATTTGACTTAAAGTTGTTAAAGATGTCACATTCCCTTAGTACTTTAAGCAAAAACAAAAAAGCAAAGATCTTTTATATATTCAAAACAGCAAAAAAGGAAATGGGCCCGAAGCAAAACTTTGGGCCCCCTGCATGGTTAGTACCTAGTACCATCCCCTTGGTTAGTACCAAGTATCACAGCTTGTAAATGTTTTTTGTAGCCAGTCAACAGTCTTTCAATTCTTGTTTGAGGGATTTTCATCCATTCTTCTTTGCAAAATCTTGTAAACTCCAAACATATCTTTGCTCATTGTGACTAAAGAGTTCTATTTTAACCTCATCTGTCCTCAGGATTTGTTTCCAAAATGCATCAGGCTTGTTTAGATGTTCTTTTGCAATGTTTGTTCTGATTTGCCTTTCTAGCAATCTTACGAACACCTGTCTCTGAAAATTTTATTGGTCTTCCAGACCTTATCGTGACCTCCACTGTTCCTGTTTCTTAATTATATTTCAAACTGAGTACATGGCAACCTGAAAATGCTTTGCTATCTTCTTATAGCCTTCTCCTGCTTTGTGTTCCTCAACCATTTAAATTTTCAGAGTGCTAGGCTGCATATATGCTTCTATTTATTTTCTAAATGAAATACATTGGGAAAACGAAAAATGTAATTAAAGTGCCGTAACCTCGTAATCTTTGCACAGGATGTCTGTGTGAAGTAGTTTAACCAGGGGTGCCCAAACCTTTGTACAGTATATACAAACCTAAAAAAAAGTTATGTGACTGCTTACCACTGAGCCCTGCAGTGGGTCGTAGAATCTCTCCAGCAGTTGGATGGTGGTGCTTTTGCCACAACCGCTGCTGCCCACCAGGGCAAGAGTCTGACCCTTCTTTACTCGAAGCCGCAAGCCCTGCAGTACAGGTACTTCCGGCCGTGATGGATAATTAAAGTGAACGTCCTGGAAGCGCACGTTACCCTCAAAGTGATCCTACAGAGAGTTAACAACAAAAGAACAGCATTACAACATGGATATGTGTTTATGTATATGAACAAAAAATGTACACACATACATCAAAATTATAATATCAGAAAAAGTTTTGTTCATAATTTAATTAAAAAAAAAAGTTATATTTTATACTCATTACACATAAAGTGAAATGCCAAGCATTTTGTTTTAATGCTGATCAGTATGGCTTTTAGCTCATTAAAACCAGCCATCAGTCTGTGGCACTGCAGAGATACCACAAGCTAATTGCACTGATATTATTGAAGACCAGGTTGCTTTGATAGTGGACTTCAGCTCATCTCTATTGCTGGGTGCTTCTCATTTTACTATTGATAGTACTCCATAAATTCCTCATCAATGGGGTTCAGGTCTGGAGACACTAATATCATTGTCAGCAAACCAGTTGGTAGTAGGTTTGGCACTATGGGCAGGTGTGAAGTCCTGCAGGAAAAGAAAATCAGCATCTCCATAAAGCTTGTCAGCAGATGGAATCATGAAATGCTCTAAAATTTCCTGGTAAACAGCTTAATGGACTTTGGACTTTTGACAGTGGGGCAAAATCAATATAAGACACAGCATCACAAAATATCACTGCATAAACAGACAGCAAAAACTTCACACTGGACATCAGACACCTTGGATTCTGTACCTCTACACTCTTCCTCACAACATTAGAACTATATTTCCATATATATTCAATCTATATTTCTAAATTTGCTTTCATCTGAGAAGAGGACTTTGGACCAATGAGCAACAGGCAGACACAGAGACACTGATATTGTCTGTTTCAGGAGTGGTTTGTCATAATGAATGTGACAGTTGCAGCCAAGATAAGGTACACAGTATTTATACTGTTTTAATATGTAATGTAGAAATATTTTAATAATTTGAGATTTTGGATTTCTGGTTGTCATGAATTATATAAAAAAAGCTTGAAATTTTTCACTTTATATGTAATGGATATAAAATATATGGCACTTAATTTTTCAGATTCTAATTCTTGATGCTCTATATGAAAATATTTATCTACATGGGTAGACTTAGAAATGATTTAATTTTACATTATATCAACAAAATTATCAGTGTGTTACATACTGGAATCTCTGCCCAAGAAAATTTTGTCATACAGTCATCCTGAATAAAAAATATTTGCAGAACAATTGGATCTGAAACGGCCCGAGGGTTGTGGGTGGTGTTCAGATATTCAAAAGACAATAAATTGGATACAGTGATGTAATATGAAGAGGCTTTAGGCAAACATTTTTATTAAGGTAGCTGAGTCATGAGTTGTGTTCAAACCATCGGTGTTATAGTGCAGCATTTTCAGGAGATACTCATATTTCATACAAGAATTTTTTTATTTGTGTGTGTGTGTGTTTGTGTGTGTATGTGAGAGAGAGAGAGAGAGAGAGAAAGAGAGAGAAAACAAAAATAAAAAGCTCTGTACTGGCCAATGAGTGAAGGAATTAGAATTTGCAAGTGTCTGCAACACTCTAGTAGACAAGGTCTACACAAGAAGGTCTGTGAGACCCTAGCAGACACAACTTCTCTTCAGATTTTCTCGAGCAACACTTGTTGCTTGTACTATAAATCACTCTTCAGAGGAAAGTGGTGAATACTGCTTGTTCATCTGAGCTTGAGTTGTGTCTGTTCTCACTTTGGAGCTAATGGGAATCAACAGATAGAAAGCAGCTAATCGGGCAGCTTAACTGTTAAATTTGGCTACTTTAGGCTTGTACACAATGAACAAAATAAGACAACCTGTTAATCACAATTATTTATAAGGCAATTAATCATCAGCTAAAATTGCATACGACAGCCCTGGCACTGCTATTGTCTTTTTCCAGATCATAATGTAAGGGTTCGGCCTGCAGCTATGGCTGGGGCACTGCCCTCTTGGAGCGACAATTGTGCCCAAATAGGTCACTGACCCCGCTATGCGGCGGTTGGTCCAGCTGGCCACCACCCTCCATGTTGAGAGGTGGTCCCACCTGCCTTGCCACCACCCCCACTGTGCTATGTGTGGACCTGTTAGGTTCATCCTTTTAACAGTGCAGCAATTGGGTGCTGGGGGCAAGCCTCTCTCCCCTCATTGTTTTCAGCCCCAACAGCAACTCATTGCCAACAGCTGCACGCTGGCTCTCTTAATATGGCACTGCAGCAGTGCTCGGTGGCAGAGCCTTTTGTTATAGCCAGTTTATTCATCAAACCGCCATCAGTTACCTCGTCTGCAGACAGGATTTCATAGGGGTTGCACACCTTGATTTGTGTCCCCCTAAATCTCTTTTTCTCAGTCCCTTTTTACAGCTATGGAGGTAAGGATGTCACTTTGTTATTATTTTCTTCGGGGGGCTACATCTGCCTGCGGAGGAAGCCTGCCATAGTTGTTTGGACTATGATCTGGTTTTATTGGCATGGTGCAGTATGGTAGCCCCTCCTCCCTACTTAGGACTAAGAGCGGGCAGCAGTCGCCTTCCTAGTTGACTCAGGATCGCAGAAGGTGGGTAAACTTCCCCCTTTTCCCCATCGTCTCTGTGTGCAGCAGCTGCATGTGTGCACCATTCATCCCTAGCACCCATTCATCCCTGGCTGCGGCTTATATTGCATTTTGGTTTGCCACTCCCTCTCTGCAATTTGAGCCCAGCCCAGATGCCATGGTGACCGGGCTTTTTCTCATTCGACAGGTGCTTGATTCCGTCCCCTAGCACGTGCCAGTCCCGTAACACATTAATAATATTTTTTACTATTTATTTATCAGTTACCAGTATTAAAACTAATACAGACATCATACAGATATGCGTGTGTGAGAGAGAGAAAGAGATAGAAAGAAGAAAAGAGAAAAAACAAAGACAAAAAGCTCTGTACCGGCTGGTCTCCCTCCTCTGAGTCATTGTCAATATCTGGGACTCTGTTGATGAGCATTAGGATATGAGAGGCAGACATCTTAGCCTTGGCATAGTTTGGCGTAAATGAGTTGGCTTCTCCTACTGCCATGGCTCCATACATCACTGCTGAGATTACACTGTAAAAAAAACACCCACACAATAAAGGTGCAAATTTTAACTAACATAAGCAACACAAATTCTAAGACACTTAATGATGAGGAGAAATTAAAAACTAGAACCCTCTCAGTCCATAAAATACAAGAAAAGCTTACCCTTAAAAACATAGAGACCTTGGTAGTGTATGAGAAGTGTAAAAGTTAACAATGATAATGGAAGACAAATTGTATTAAGATCATAAAATAAAATCAGCAGTTTTCTTTATAAGTTTCTCATTCCATTTGACTGTATTTTTCCACTAAGAGACCCCTGTTCAGTAGCTCTAGTGTGGTGTCAGGGGTAAGCAAATGCATCCAATGTCCATATATGAACAGAGAGTAGGGAGAATGTCCATATATGAACAGATAGTAGGGAGAATGTATATACAAATGTCCGCATATGTATCTAGGACACTGCATGGCTAAATCATGAGCAAGTAGCATGGCCAGCTCATGAATAAATAAGGTATCTAATCCTTAGGATAGATCTGACCTAATGGAAAAGAAAAACCTAGCCAGAACATTAGAGCATCATGAGCAAAAAAGGACTTTCAATAGGCCATGAGGGAAAGGCATGCGTACCGTGTGAACAGGACATGGATGAAGCATGACATAGTCTGATTACAAAGGTTTTTTTTTAAAAATAATGTCCAAGATTTGGAAATAATGGAAACTATTTAATGGAAACAGGGCCAAACATTTAGAGATAAGGGTGTTTAATTGTAAGAAAAATATTAAAGAAATAGGAGGAGGAGTCTAAAACATTTGGAAATAATGGTATATATTTTTAATGGATTCATGATAAAAACGGGGAGGGGAAAATAATTCCACCTCTCCAGAAATGTATATAAGTCTGTGTAAAATTCAGTTTCGTTGTACTTGCGTCCGGACTGCAACTACCAAGCTTCTCTGAGGGAAATAAAAGCCTACTTTTCTTTTCCAACGAGTCTTCCTGAGCCTTTATTTTCAAGACAAGCTTTTGGAGTTAGAAATAGCTATAATACTATTTACTTTTTATTAGTTAAAGATAATTTTTAAGTTTATTTGGACATCATCCAGAAGAGTCGTCACCAGTTAGAGGCGACACTATACTTGGATTTGTTTTTACATCTCTGTATATTAGAATTTTTTAATAGACACGTAGTCTATTGGTCTCACTACTAAAACAATACCACAGTGCCAGGTGAAAGCATTGTCTCAATCCCATATAGGAAAAAATGATTATTCTGCATTTTGTACACAAATGTCTCACAAATGATACACTGACCAGTTTTTTCCCTTTTAACAGTATGCTTGTCATTTCCATTCAGGTCACTCCATGTTGACTTTCCTAGGTTTTAGGCTGTATACTTTGGCCATTATATAATCATCACTACTAAATGTGTTTTCAGGTGATAGTTTGAAGGATGTGATTTGCACATTGCTTACTGCACCTCCATAAATGTTATTTGAAAAGGGTGAAAGCACAGACCAATAACAGTTTGGAGATATTTTTTTTCTTAAGAGCAATATGCTAAGGTTTATTTTATAATCATATGTCATGACAAGCAATGTAGCCAGTCACTAGTATTGAGTCAATGACATAGCACTTGTGGAGAAATATAAAATATCTCTTATATAAGATTCTTTCAGTCAAAACTGTCTCGCCAATGAAGTTGTCCTCTTTCAACTGCTTAACCTGTGGCATGTTTTTCTCTTTCTTTAACCATTAACTTGATACCATGGGAACCAGTAGCCTTTGACCCTTTTCCTGCTACTGTCTTACACACTCTATGACATTAACAGTCTCTAACATTGTGTGTGTACACTGCATGTGTGTGGGGGGGATGTTCCTTTTTACTATAACCTCAGTTAAGTTGCATCACACCCAGAACACCCACAATAATTCCTACTGTCCACGTTTCCCACTATGCCCCAAAGCTAAAGGGACCTTCTAGAGTGTCATAGTTATTACATAAACAACTGATTGCAGTTATTTTACAGAATCACAATTATGTAAGTTGAACACAACTGTTTTCCATTGTTAATATCTTACGGTCACTTATTTAGTTTGCAAAAAAGGAATGTGATTTTTTTTTGTCTGGACTATAAAATGGCCTTTAGAGGGCCGTGGTGAATAATGCTTGTTAATCTGAGCTTGAGCTGTGTCTGTTCTTAGTTTATCACTAAAGAGAATCAACAGGCAGGGAAACAGCTAATCAGACTGCCTACCTCTCAGTCTGACCACTTTAGGTCTATACATACTGAACAAAATAAGAAAAACTGTTAATTCTGTTAAATGTTGTATGGCAATTAATCATAAGATAAAATATGTGACAGCAATAGCACTTTTTTACAGCTTATGACAAATATTTTTCACTTTTTATTTACCAGTTACCAGTACTTAAACTCAGAAAAACTCACAGACAGACACACAAATATAACTACCATTCTTGAAATATGGGTACTTAGCCACTGTTTCATCTACCACAGAAATACAAGGCCAAGCTGCTCAGTAACTCTATCACCCTCCCACTAATCCAAATCAATAACTCATCTTCTTTTTCTTAGCAAACTTCAAAACAATCAGAACAGGCAAATACACTTCTTCTCAGTTTCTTTACCATTGCACTGTCCACGCTAAAGGATAAAAAAGGGATAAAAGCCTTTGAATTATCATTTGTCCCGAGCAGAAACTCATTCAATTTTGCAGTAGTACTTTATCTCAGTCTATGGATGTAAGGTTACCATTTAAAATTTTCTGAGCTATGATATAGAACAACGATTAAACATTTTTTAAACTAATCTACTTCATAGATGTCCTGGTGTACAAAATTAATAAACACCTGCCAGCCAATCAGATCAAGAATCATCAAATCAAGAAGTCAAATTTCTCATGGCCAGGATATAATGTTAATAAATTATGCCTTTTTCCTGGCCATACATGTAATAGCACTTTAAGCACTTTAAAACAAACATGTTATACTTCAACTTCTCATCAGTTTTAGGCCCCCATTCACTGTCAACATATCTGCCCACAAAATAAAGCTCTCTAGAGGAAACAATGCTTAAAAGAAGGAGAATTCCCACCATATACTGTAAAATATAACAAAAATGATGTACTTGTCAGCCATAATTTTAAAAGGTCAATAATGATAATTTAGTTTTCCATTTATCAGCAAATAATATGTATATACTGTTCATCTGTAGTTTGTATATAATGTGTATATATGTCTTTGCACAGGAATATATGAGGGGAAAATACATAAAAAATACTGTTGTCTGATCCAGTTCATCATTATCATGAATTAAGTCACTCACAGGAAAACATCCTCGAAAGTCATCAACTTCTGCTCTATGAGCCATGCTCCAAATCTGAAGCAGCCGGCATAGGCAAAGTAGATCATGGCTTGAGAGAAAGAAAATGTGAATCCAAAAACATGGGCCTTCTTCTTAGCATTCCTGGAAATAAATACATAGAACAATTAAGGAAATCTTAGAAATAGTTTTACAAGAATTACAAGAATTAATATTATGATACATGCCATAATTAATTTCTAAGACTTCATTATTACAATCAATTCTAAGTGTTCTAAGATTAACACACTTGTAAGGCAAAACCAGGTTTTGCTGGAAAAGGCTCTCAAATTTCATTTCTCTGGTCAGTGACACAACTGTGCGTATATTTTCTATGGCTTCTGTAGCAATCTGAAGGAGAGAAGAAGTGAGAAGACAATGATACTTCCTTTTTGTCACGTAAAAATATTGCCAACAGATGTATTTCATGGAAAGAGAAATATCACTAAACTTTAAAATATGGCAAAAGACACACCAAAACAAGTGGACATAAAATGTTAAAACATATTACTGTACCTTTCCAGCATGCTCTAACTCTTTCTTGTCTTTTATAGCATGACCTGTTAATGCTTTCATCTGGATCGCCCCAGCAACAGCTATGATTGGCACAATGGCAAGTATAAGGAGGGTGAGCTGCCAGCCATACACAAATGAGATGATAATGGCAGTACCAAGATTTGCCAGGTTCTGTGCAAATGTAGCCAATCTCAGTCCTGTTGCCTGCTCAAAGAGAAATCAGAATATGTTACAGTAACATTTTGCAATGTCTTTCATTGAATATGGAATACAACAGTAATGTGTCGATATAAATTCTTAGGATAGACAGTTGTAATAAACTTAATTAATTTTGTTATTAGTGTATTGCATTTTTTTTTCATGCCGACTAACTGAGATTTACAAAGAGAGAATGTTTAACCATACTGACTTTTGCCATACTTGTAGTATTCAATAATAGCTCATTTAGGTTAATATAAGATTGTATGTATATATAAAGGAAAGGGGCAACAATTAAGACTCACGCCCTGCACTTGAGCAGCATCTGTGGCCAGCCTTGTGGTTAGCGCGCCCACACTGTTCTTAGGGTTATCATACCAGCCAGGGTCCTGAAACACACACACACACACTCATAAAACAACCCCCACCTAAATTCTACTGTGGGTCAACAATTTATCAGCCCAGTCAATTATTTGTTCTTTAACTTGTTTCATTGCTTTATGTGATGTTATGTAGCAAGATGAATTTACAGGAAGCAATTGTTGGTGATCCAAAGTGACAGTTTATTACAACACACTCAACAAAAACAAAACACTAAGGCTATAAAACAAAAACAAAGACAAAGTCATGGTGACAGAAAACACTGACATGAAAGATATAAATACATGAAACGAACATTAGATACGATGAATGACTGACCCTATGCACAAATACTATAACATGATTGAACTCAAACGAGAGGGCGGGGCTACAGAACAGGACACAGGTGAAATCACTGAGACTGGATGAGACATGATGTGACAGAGGGTGGAGATATGACCAAACACATGGTCGCATCTGTGACTTCCCAGGCCGAGTTCATTGTAAACCAGTGGTGGTCGTAATATTCTGACAATTAAGTCCATCATTGAAAACAATTACAATTATTTTTGTCCTTTTGTCTGTTAAATAAAGGTCAAAGTGAAATAACAAATGACTTCAGATTTTACTGCATTTTTAGAATGTGTCCCAGGACATTTTCTGGAAATGGGGTTGTAAATTTTTGTGCATTTTGTAGAGCTGTACTGCAGTAGTAGTAGTAGTAGTAGTTTCTACTACTCTCTACCTAATTACACTCATAGTTTAAGTGCAGTTAATTCACCAAAAAAGACACTCATGTTTTATTGTTATTTTCATGCTTTGCCTTAATACGTCTGTTTTCTGTTGGTCATGTGCATTTTTTTACATTCTGTATTTTGTTTCCATTTTATGCCATGTGCTTGTGTTTACCTTTGGTTTCTGCTTTTGTCCTGCCCATGTCACAATTTATTATCAGCATCACCTGTGTTTTGCCTTGTTTAAGCTTATAGCCCCTTTCACATCTTCATCATTACTTGGGTATATATTCCCACCAGTCATTGTGTTCCTTGTCTAGTCTATTCATTGTAGAGTGATTCTTTGTAGTAGGATTACTGTCACTAAACACTTTTTATTTTACTTTTTATTCATTACATTTACAAAAAAAATCTGGTTCATTACTCTGAATTTAATCTTTATGTTTTTAAGACTTACATCTCATCTTAGGGCTCAGAGTGGCTCAGCAGACTAAGGTGCTGCCACTATGATCAGAAGGTCACAAGTTCAAATTCCAGTAATGCTGTTTCACCATCAACAGCCAGAGCCCTGAGAGATGTAATGTGAGCTGGCTCAGGCATTTGCTGGCCAATCCATCAGAGCTGGGATTCATGAGCTTTCCTCCAAGCGCATTGGTAGGCCAGTGACGACATATTGGCGGCACCTCGAAAAAAGGAGGTATGTGCTATTCTTCACCTTGACCTTCTAGAGTCATTGGAATTTGCAAGTGAGCGGGAGAGCTAGTGAATGGGTGGGTTGATTGGCCACTAAAACATTGGCGTGAAATATGAAAAGAAAAAACAACAAAAAACCTTTAATCTCTTCAAGCAACTGTTAGCAAATGAGAATTCTACTGTTTATGAAACCAGTATGAAGAGGGCAGATGACCCTTTGTGATAGGCTGCTTTGTATCTGTCAAGTACATAATCTGGTTTTTGCTATGAGTATTTTTACCCAAGTGTTTGCATTTCTGCCACCTCTGATTATCATTCTCTTTGATTACTATTAATCAGTATTGAAAAAAAAACAAATAATTAATTTCAGACCTTGTCTGTATATGGCCATAATTAGCATAATTGACAAACTGTGTTGGAAGAAAAGTAGCAGTGTGTTCTCACCTGTCTCAACATAGCTTTAAAGGCTCTGTGCCTCAGTCTCATGGTCAGAATCTCACCTGCTTTACCAAAACAGAAACCCTGAGATATACACACAGAGAGAGAAATAAATTCAGTTTATTTTTAAGCCAGACAACATTTCTTGCTTGTAAAACAGACTATCTTTACTGGTACTGGCTATAATATGATTATGACAAAACTGCAAAGTCTATAAAATAGATATGTCTTATCATTGCAAGAGGCAACACAAGGTAAAAGCACAGCTCAATAGTGCATAGTTTTAGGTTAGCATTAGTGTTGTGTCAGGTGTTGTCAATTGACCAAAGAGCACACATTTAAAACATCAAAAGATGTAAAGATTTTAATTTAAAATAGCAGATTTAATATCAGCAAAAAATATAGCTAGATGGACATAAGTAATGAATGGATGTAAGTAAGCATTGTTATAGGGCAGCCATGGCCTAGTGGTAAGGATTTGGTCTTGTGACCGGAAAGTTGCCGGTTTGATCCTCAGGACATGACAATTCTCACAACCTAGTGTTTTCACTAGTGTTTGTGTTTCACTGCACAAATGGGTTAAATGCGGAGGTCAAATTCTGTTGTGTGCAAATCACATTGGCGAAAAGTTAAATCTTAATCTTACTTAAAGTTTCAGAATGTATCATTCATTTCTCAGTCCATATATAATGATAAGGCCAGTCACACTACTGCACCTGTAAGAAGATTGAAATAAAGGAAGCGGCTCCAATGACAACAAACATCAAGGAGAAGAAATCTGTCCTCTCTTTTATGTCAACATCCTTAGCAAACACCTGAGAGAGAAGAAGCAATGTCCATTAGCATTCTAGAGCACTGAAATTGCACTTTGTATTGTTATATTTTCTTTGCCATGTGACCTACAGCAACTATTTTGGAGAAGATGACGGCAAAGGCAGGCTGCATGCCACCATTGATGATGGCACTGATGACACCAACTACCATATAGGGCCATTCAGTCTTATTTAGACTCAACACTCGGAAGAATGACACCTCTGGAACAGTTTCCTCCTACACATAGAGGAGGAGGAAGGAGCAAGTTAATATTACATAACTTCTTCCACTCAATGAAAACAGTACAGACAATACCAGGATATTCAGAAATGTGCACATGTATCCATGTGTTTACCTGTTCTATGTCTTTGACTTCATCTTTCTGTTCTTTCTCAGAGCTAGTAAAGCTCTTAGATTTCTGTCTGAAAAGTGTTTGCTGTGTCATAGAGCTGATAGAAGGGCTCTTCTCATCCATCCCTACCTCAGCTGCACCGTCATCTGCAGCATCTGTGCTTTTAAAAGTCTGGGAGATGAAAGTTGTTTATGTCAATAGATAATAGACTGCATAGAAATGTGAAGCTTATTAGTAAGGTATTTATTAATAGATCTTATTAATCACCCTAATATTTAAGTTGGTCTACTTTTGTCTTTCCTCCAGTTGTCTATATTGCTTAGGACTTTGCCTCACCTGCGTAGTAACAAGACTGTGATAGACTCCCTTTATCCCCATCAGATCTTCATGAGTACCCAACTCTACAATTTTGCCATTCTCGAATCCAGCAATAACATCAGCATTGCGGATAGTGGACAAACGGTGGGCTACTATAACAGTCGTCCTGCCAAGTCTCACCTGCACCAAAACAGTATAGAAATCCTTTTGTCAAATTGAATGGTGAAGAACTCTTCATGCACTCACCTCTAAATATGTAGCAAATTGAATTTTAAATGCTCACCAATTTCATATTCTATTCTATTACCTTATCTAGGGCTGCTTGTACGATTGCCTCACTTTCTGTGTCCAAAGCAGATGTAGCCTCATCCAGTAGGAGAATCTTGGGATTACGCACAAGTGCTCGTGCAATAGCGATTCGCTGTTTCTGTCCACCACTCATCTGCGTGCCCCTGTCTCCCACAAGGGTCTCAAATTTCTGTAAATGATATTTAGAGTATTCATTATAAAGTACAACAATTTCTTAGGCAACTGCACAGCACAGGTAAAGTTCCCACTTTATAGCAGCTGCCCTATTGGCACAAACAGTGTGGTAAAAATATTTTTGTGGTGAATTATATATTTGGACAATGCTGACATTGGTATATAACAATAACGTCTTCTATTACTTTAACCAGTCTTACTTATTACTTTCTAAAGCCTTTTGTGTCGGAGTGTATGGTTTATTAAGTTGTGCATTACTATAAATAGTGTAAAGCCTTTGGTGTAACAATGGTTAAATTGTTTGGTTAAAGACTTTTAATTAAAGTGTAGACGGCTGCAGGGCTCTAGACTAACTTTTTGCACTAATTGCACTGGTGCGCCTAAATTGTTTTCTTAGGTGGACCAGCACAAAAGTTAGGTGCACCCAAATTTTCGACCGCATCGCATTTAACATCACAGTTTTACAGGTTCACTTTTTTTTAATTGCTATCCATATAGGCAATATTGACTTGTAAATGATTAACTAACAATCAATCTTTATTTGAAGCACAATTCTACAAGAAAGGTAACTTACTGAAAACGTGTTGGTGCTTAAAGTGCTTCACTGAGCTGAAATTTTAACTTAAAACATCTCAACATAAATTAAATAAGAAAAATGCAATGCATATATTATCAGCTTTACTGTATCTTAGCCAGGGAAACTGGTCAAGCCACAGTCTTCGAAATGTATACACTTTCCCCCTTTTATTGTCAGTGGTTCGGAGTTGATCGTATGAGGCTCATTATCTGATGTCGTCTCCGGCCCACGGCTCGACATGACCTGGGAGCACGGTTGCCAGGTCCAACAAAAATATCCAGCCCAAAGACAGTCTAAAACCCACCCTTCAGAAGCTTAAACTAGCCTAAAATATATGTCTGTCACACGTTTGAAGCAAATGGCAAAGCAACTATGAGTGTACGACTTAGTATTTTGTTTATAAGGGATTTATTATCAGTCCATCAAACCATTTTCTCATATTTCTACATTTACCTGGCATATTAGCTACTGACTGTTTTCTCTTCACCTTCTCTCTCTCTCTCTCTCTCTCTCACTCACTCTCTATCTATCTATCTCCTTTTCAGGCTATCTTTCCTTATAGTGATTCAAACAAGCCCATTTTGGCGTGAAAACCGCGAACCTGGTAACTCTGCCTGGGAGGTCGGTGGCTCCGTGTCAGAGCATTGGTTATGATTTTCGGACGGATCAGGCCTTAACTTAACATTCTTAACAAAAAAAGTTGTCAATCGTTCTTTTCATCTTCTCTCATTATCCGTGGCTACATTCACTTTGTTTATTTGACGGGCCTAGGCTACTCACCTCGCTCAGACTGCAACCAGTGCATGTATTTTCAAACGTACTGTACACACGTACAGAAACAGCTGAACCACGGCCAATCGGTCCCACCCTTCACTATCTCTGATTGGTGTGCTTCACTATCTCTGATTGGTTTAGACCACGATATGGGCCTAATATGTGTCTGTTGTTGAACCACAGGGAGAGTTTTTTTCCCTTCAAACGGATGATTTTTTTTAGTCACACCATTGAGAAATTAGGTCGCATGTGCGACCAAATTGGTCGCACTATAGAGCCATGGGCCGTATTACCACCACTAAGGGGCCTTGGGCAGGAGGTATGGCTCTTTTCATGTTCCATTTTTATGTTTTATCATTGTGTACAGTATATTGTGAAGTCTTACATCAGGGAGTTTCATGATGAAGTCATAGGCATTGGCCTCACGTGTTGCCTGCTCAATCTCCTCCAGTGTGACATCCTCACGGCCATAGCGGATATTCTCAGCGATGGTAGTGGCAAAAAGAACTGGTTCCTGACTCACCACACCAATAAGTTCCCTGAGATGGCGCACATTCAAACTGCGAATGTCTTGATCATCTACACTCACCTAGACCACAAGAAGATAAAAGAGTCTTACAATGGTCTATATCCCAGTATTCCAAATATTCCCTTTGTCTATACTTACTGTTCCTTCTTGGGGGTCATAGAAGCGCTGGATAAGCTGAACTGTAGTACTTTTGCCACACCCACTACTACCCACAAGAGCAATAGTTTGTCCATTTTTGATCTTAAGATTCATACCATTGAGGACCTAAATGCACACACGAATAATAAAAAAAGAATATTGCAAAAAGAACATAAAAATAACAAAAAGAATATTGCTTAATATTTAAAGTTCAGGCTTGAACTTAATATCAGGCTTGATTTTCTGATAGTAGGTAGCTAAAATACCTTCACATCTGCACGTGAAGGGTAGCTGAAGTGAATGTTTTTGAACTCAATGTCTCCTTTAACCACATCAGGTTTGAAGCCTTGATCTGAGAAATTGTTAATGGTTGGTTGCTGTGGAGAAAATACAGGTTCTGAGATGGACGAACATGAACCAAAACAACACAATGCTAACCACAACAAATAGTCAAATGTTTAATGTTTTGCAGTCCAAAAACAAAAACACATTTAGGGGAGGAATGCTTAGACCAGTGGTTTTCCAGAACTCAGCAGGATAGTCTTTCTTATCTGAAATTCTCTTCATGTTCATGTTGTTGCAGAAACAATGACAGGAAGTTGTGTAGCCATGCTTTGATTTAGTTGGATTTGACTGGATGTGTTTTTGGCTTTTTCTTTGTACCTCAAGGTCCACTTCCAGTATGTAGAATGTTTGTTATAACTAGGAAACTAGAGTCTAAATAGAGACAGGTTCATGAAGTTTGTGCACACTGATTCCCCACCCGAAATTCTTCTTTTAAGCTTTATCCCTTGGGAAGACTCAGGAAGAAGGAAGGTACAGGAGGAAGTCTCTGGGATATGCTGTACAGCCTGGCCTACTGCACCACGGTGTGTATTAATAGTTTAGCCATAAATCTGGGAATGCAATTATTAAGTTTTACTAATCTCTTATTTCTAAAGTTTACGGTGCAGATGATTTTATATGATAAAAATTAAACATAAAGATTTAATGAAGATACATACATTCCAAATGAAACTTATGTAGCAAATATGGACATGACCCTAATAAGACTGAGAATAATTAATATTGCTTAGAGATATCAGCATGAACAATGTCCATATATAAACCTTTCCATTTTAGGGGGGTTTGCATAGCCAAGTCTCCTGTTTTGTAACTGTAGAATTGTCTACAGTTTGTAAGAATTGTCTTACTGTAGTATTGTCACTACATGATCTATAATTCAGGGATCAAGTATACAGAAGTGAGAAAACTTGCTCTTATGTCATCTCTTCTATATGAGGAACTGTGAATTGGATTACATTTTGTTTCAATGAGAAAGCAGAAGGTCACTCACATGATCAATGATGTTGAAAACCTTGTGGGCAGCCCCTCGTGCAGTAGAAAACGCCTGAACATTTGGAGAGGTCTGACCAAGGGCAAATGCTCCAATTACAACAGCAAAGAAAACCTAAACAAGAGGAAGAGAACTGTTGTGGCTTTTTCAATATGTGGTCACACACTGACTAAGCAATTTATCAGACAATGTTATTGCATTTCACAGACGTCAGTGATATTACCATTTACTCTTTCACTAGATATAAGTACGGGAAATTGAATGACAAAGTTTTTAAATATTGATCTACATACACTGAATGAATATTCTGAAATATTATTTGCATGAAAAGTGTCATCTTTATATTTGCCTTTGTATCATATTACTTCTTTGACTGGTTTAACAAACCTGCTAATGTGGATAAAAATAAATGGATGCTAGTAGCCACCAATTATGCCACCAAGAATGATGGTGTATTATGTGTAAATTGGTGGATCTCTGGAATCAACTTGATGGCACTTAATACTATTTCAGAAGTTTTTTTTATCTATTTGTCTTTTTCTCAAGCCAACATTATAATTTAGCTAATTACAAACACTGACATAGTATCATGCCATATTGGTTTGATTCTTTTTCAGCTTAACACCCTGTGACCATCATTTGTCTGGGGTTTGAGCTGTATACTCACCATCAGCAGTGTGCCGATTGTGTACTCTTTAGCCAGAATAAGTGTGCTGCCGTACCAGAAGGCCAGCGCATATGATAAGTAGATCATGAAATATGTGAAACCCACAGCGATGTTCACTGTCATGGCTTTCTTTATACCCATGTTCTTAGCTTCTTCAAGGTTTTTATGATACCTGCCAGGAAGAGGGCATAGCTGGTCAGGTAACAATAAAATAAAGTGATGACAGAGAAAAACTACTAGCTAAAACTAAAATAAATATTAGATTTTTGAAGAATTATCTTTTCCAACAGCATGACCTGCATAGGGTACTGAATCACTAACTATTCATAAATACCATTTGGATGTACAACATACACTCCTTTTGACCTTCCTAAATCTCATCTGTTTATGTTTGTGTGTCAGGCAGATGTGGGAAATAGAACACATTCTGTAAGGCTGCTGTAAGACTATACTTGACAATACAGTACTATATTCATTATGACTACACTCAGTACTGTATTGGTCGGTAGTACATTGACTCTTGTGCCTTTGTACTGTCTTGTATTATCTTGTGCCCTTTGCTATTTATTATATTGTTTACACTTTTATTGTTGCACCATGGTCCTGAAGTAAAACTGATTGGTTTCATTGTGTACTTGTATATAAGGGAAATAACAATAAACCGTCACTTAACTTTACTTGGAACTTCACAGGATTTGTTATAGTAATCATATGTGTCTGTGTGTATATATATATATATATATATATAATTTCTTTTATTTTTTAAATTAATTTTTTTTTGCTGTAGCATACCATGGTCTACCAATGCACAAGTCATAAATTATTTTTAATATAACTTCAAACTACACACATACACAAACTCACCTATTTATCTCCTTCTTTTGTCCTCCGAAGGCAAAGACAGTCCTAATAGCAGACAGCACCTCTTCAGCTACAGCTCCAGCCTTTGCATATGCAGTCTGCTCTTTAGAGGTAAATGACGTCATCACCTAAAAATCAAGCAAGCACGTTTACTAACAAATCCCTCCACTTTTAGCAGTTTACATTCCAATATCTTGTTCTGCTTTTTCTCTCTCCCTCTCTAGCTTTTCTTTTCCCCTGTCTGTCTCTACTGAACTCACTTTATACTTTTACAAAACAAAAAATGTAATGGCAGGCAGTCTAACTGTCTGTCACCATTGGTCTCTCACTTTGGCGATGACGGCAGCCGAGATGCCAAGTAGGGGGCTTATGGCAACTATCACAAGAGTGAGTTTCCAGCCTTTGCTGAACCCGATGATGAACCCAACGAAGAAGGTGGTAAGACTTTGAAGACACATACCCAGCTTGTCTCCGATGCCCTCATTTATCTTTAAGATGTCACTGAAGACAAAACAGTGTAGATAAAGGCAGGGGTTACCAATTATTTTATCAATTAACAGAATAATCAGAGTATAACACTCACAAAAAAATAACAAATGCTGGACAACAATCAAATGTTGTTTATATA
>BRDA01003965.1:32918-70075 GCA_036984385.1 Crenuchus spilurus
ACGTCATCACCTAAAAATCAAGCAAGCACGTTTACTAACAAATCCCTCCACTTTTAGCAGTTTACATTCCAACATCTTGTTCTGCTTTTTCTCTCTCCCTCTCTAGCTTTTCTTTTCCCCTGTCTGTCTCTACTGAACTCACTTTATACTTTTACAAAACAAAAAATGTAATGGCAGGCAGTCTAACTGTCTGTCACCATTGGTCTCTCACTTTGGCGATGACGGCAGCCGAGATGCCAAGTAGGGGGCTTATGGCAACTATCACAAGAGTGAGTTTCCAGCCTTTGCTGAACCCGATGATGAACCCAACGAAGAAGGTGGTAAGACTTTGAAGACACATACCCAGCTTGTCTCCGATGCCTTCATTTATCTTTAAGATGTCACTGAAGACAAAACAGTGTAGATAAGGGCAGGGGTTACCAAATATTTTATCAATTAACAGAATAATCAGAGTATAACACTCACAAAAAAATAACAAATACTGTATATATATATATATAAATGTAGCATATAACTTTTATAAATTAGTGCATCTGGTTATTTTGCTTACTATGAAGAGATGCCAGCAGAACTGAACATTTGCATTGTTTCAGTTTTTGTTATTTTTTTCTAGTACTCAAATACCATGTGTGCACTGGGGTGAATTAAGCCTCTTACTCTGCAAGACGCGTGGTGAGCTGTCCCGTCTCATTCATATCAAACCACCCGATGTCCTGGCTCATGATGGAATGGAAGAACATTTTTCTGAGTGTCTTTACCTGACGCCCTGCAGCCAGCGTCCAGAAGGCCACTTGCATGTAAGCTGCAATGAGAACTACAGCTCCCATGATGCTGTAGAAAAAGGCATACCTGAATGACAAAAAAGGCGGAAAGGTAAGTTTTATAAGCCCACAGCAAGTCCAAATTTTGCTGTTGATGTGTGATTACAAGGTTTTTCTTTAAAGGTTGAGGTCTCACCAAAACAACCATGAAATCAGTTGTTAATTAACTTAAAATCTTTTACCTGGTCATCTGTTGTCCAAGTGTTTCATTGGAAGGATTATAGGTGAAATCTAGTATAAAAAAAGGAATATATGCATTACAGTCAATGTTTCTGAATTAATTCTTCCCAGATAACTGATAAAGCAATTCTGCTACACAGTAAATGCTTGGGACCTCAACTACTCTACTATATGTTGAGACATCCACTACTAAATTGTATTTATGTAGTACATTCATTAGTTAAACCAGTTCTGCACCCTGGTATAGTTCTCTGAAATACACAGCCACAGCTTAGTGTTCTGAGAGTTTGCTTGTAGCTCAATGAATGCACGAAGGTCATACACTACACCTGTGCACAAGCTTCTCAATAAATACTCTCTCAACCAATAAAAATGTTCTTAATACTTCATAATGTTTGGGAAACTAGGCCCAAGGCCCTGTATTGTGGCTACTGTTCCACCCACACATACACAGACTCCACATGGGGTTGTAAAAATGCTGCAAACACAAACTGCTGTGCAGATGTTATTTGACATTTTCTATTCAAGTAGCCATGTGTGGTGAAATATTCCAAGAGGTGTCACCCAAGAGTGATAGCAGTTTGATGTCAGAGTAAGAATAATTCCCTATTTCCCTGGGCTGAGGGTGGTGTTCCTCACCAAAATGCAATGCTTCCTGATGTGGATCTACCATAATTGCTTTCCTCAGCAAGTCAAGTAACTCTATACCATGGACTGGAGAGATTTTGTGTTATTGGCCAGGAACTAACTGTATATGTGCACTGTTTTGCTGACTGTACTTTGCTGAATGCTGTAAAGCACTTTGTTCTGGAGAAAGAAACTGAAATTTCACTTCATGTATAATTAACCAGTTATCAACTGCCTTGAAATAGTAAAATCTGTGAGATTTAAGAAATGAAGTCTGTAAAATTAATAAAAATTTCAGTGAGACTCACTGCCTGAACTGGAATTTTTTAGGCTTTCTTTTATTGCATCATCCACAAAGCTGTCTGTCATTTCTCCAAATACAAGCATCATGGAAGGAAGTACTGCCCCATTGGCAATAGACATGATAGTGCCAAAAACCATAAGGAGAATGGTCACACTATCAGCATACCGAAACTGATGAAAGAAACAAATCAGAATACACAGCAAATTATATGAAAGCAAACATAAGCTGATTTTATAACAGTAGCAATTAGCTGTAAGGAATATAAACATTGTAATGTTCAAATTATTTTCTGAAAAGAGAATATATTTTCTTGAAATGGTTAACAAATCCTGTGCTCAGAACATGAAGAGTACTCCTTCATAGTATTCCACTATAAAGGCATAAAAGATCCAAAAACATAAAATTATTCTATGCAAAGTATGAAATGCAAGATCAAATCATGAAAGTGAAGAACATTACACTGGATTGACAAATAATAGAATAAACTACTAAATAACTTACAAACCCAAAAGAGAAACATTTGCATATACTGCTCAAGGCAAACAATAGCAGCTCATAAAAATTATTTTCTAATATTTTAAATGTTATCCACTTTAAGAACGGAAAGAAAAACACAATCCTAAAAGATTAAATTAAAAAGTAAAAAAGTAAGAGGTTCTACTCACTATTTCTATTGGTCCCACCATTTCTACCTTAACAGGTTTCTCTTCTTCCTTTTCATTCTTTTCACTATTGTAAGACAAAATTATAGTTAAACATACATACATTCTTTTTCAAAATCGGATTCCACAATATATATATAAGCACTGTGAGATAAACTGATAATTAAAGTTATAAACAAAAGGCAAGGCTATCTTTACAATGATGTTTAGCTAGCGTTACAGACATCTGAGGAAACCAATGTCAAAAAACACTTAAGTTAACCTACCATACATTTCCATTTTGCTCCTTTTTTGAAGGCTCCTTTGTAAGGTCGTATTTTTTTCCCATTTTTTTACTTGTTTCTGGAGTGTTTTAAGGTCAGTATTGAGGCTAGTTTCTTCTTTAGGAGCAGCTCTGCACACCTTACTGGATAGTCTCCTGCTGAACCTATTAGCATCATTTAATGAAAGCTTTGTGAGACAGTGTGGCTAATATTGTTTAAAAAAAATGTCATGTCATTTTTATTTTAAGAGCTTTACTTTAAATGTTGACTATATCGTCAGTGTGAGAGGGCTATCAAGAGATAAGCATACATGAAAATAGCAGACACTAATGATTTACAAATCCCAATGTGACTTCAGGTCATATTCATATTTTCAGATACTGCTCAAAAGTTTAGATGAGTCATAAGTTCCAATGAAGCAGTAGCTAAAGCGAATTTAAAACTAAGGCTTAGTAATTATTTCAAGTACCCAACAAAACTAAAGCTTATTCAGAACTAAAGCTCAGCAATTCACACAATTATCAAATAAAACTAATGCTTATTCATAATTGTATAGCTCAGTATTTTCTTCAGTTAAAGAACAAAACTAAAACATATTAAAAACTGTAAAGCTCACTATGATGATGATTGTTACACTTATATAGCGCCTTTCTCAAACCCAAGGATGCTTTACAATCAACACACTCCATTTACACACACACTGGCAAGAAGCGGCAGCCAATTGCGCACAGCGTACTCTCAACCGGAAGCGACCGTCCACCTGGAGGACTGCATCGAGCACTAAGGGATCACCCAGGACAGAATGCCAACCATATCTGGCCAAACATACATACACACATTCATACACAGACATACACATTCATTCACACACACCAGGGTAATTTTTAGAGTATCCAATTCACCTGATCTCCATGTTTTTGAACTGTGGGAGGAAACCCACGCACACATGAGGAGAACATGGAAACTCCTCTCAGATGCAGACTCGAACCCAAGACCTCAGTACTGAGAGGATAACGTGCTAACCACCGTGCCAGTATTTGATTCAATTACCAAACAAAACTAAAGCTTATTCAGAACTGTTAAGCCTAGTATAGTATTGAATTACCAAACCAAACGAAAACATTTTTAGAACTGTAAAGCTGTTTTATTCAATTACCAAACAAAACTCATTCAACAATATAAAGCTCAGTATTTTATTCAATGACCAAACAAAACTCATTCAGCACTGTAAAGCCCAGTAGTTTATTCAATGACCAAACAAAACTCATTCAACACTATAAAGCTCAGTATTTTATTCAATTACCAAACAAAATTCATTCAGCACTGTAAAGCCCAGTAGTTTATTCAATGACCAAACAAAACTCATTCAGCACTATAAAGCTCAGTATTTTATTCAATTACCAAACAAAACTCATTCAACACTATAAAGCTCAGTATTTTATTCAATTACCAAACAAAACTCATTCAACATTATAAAGCTCAGTATTTTATTCAATTACCAAACAAAACTCATTCAGCACTATAAAGCTCAGTATTTTATTCAATTACCAAACAAAACTCATTCAGCACTGTAAAGCCCAGTAGTTTATTCAATGACCAAACAAAACTCAATCAACACTATAAAGCTCAGTATTTTATTCAATGACCAAACAAAACTCATTCAACACTATAAAGCTCAGTATTTTATTCAATTGCCAAACAAAACTCATTAAGTACTATAAAGCTCAGTATTTTATTCAATTACCAAACAAAACTCATTCTGCACTGTAAAGCCCAGTAGTTTATTCAATGACCAAACAAAACTCATTCAACACTATAAAGCTCAGTATTTTATTCAATTACCAAACAAAACTCATTCAACACTATAAAGCTCAGTATTTTATTCAATTGCCAAACAAAACTCATTCAGCACTGTAAAGCTCAGTAGTTTATTCAATTACCAAACAAAATTCATTCAGCACTGTAAAGCTCAGTATTTTATTCAATTACCAAACAAAACTCATTCAGCACTGTAAAGCCCAGTAGTTTATTCAATGACCAAACAAAACTTAATCAACACTATAAAGCTCAGTATTTTATTCAATTACCAAACAAAACTCATTCAACACTATAAAGCTCAGTATTTTATTCAATTGCCAAACAAAACTCATTCAACACTATAAAGCTCAGTATTTTATTCAATTACCAAACAAAACTCATTCAGCACTGTAAAGCCCAGTAGTTTATTCAATGACCAAACAAAACTCATTCAACACTATAAAGCTCAGTATTTTATTCAATTTCCAAACAAAACTCATGCAACACTATAAAGCTCAGTATTTTATTCAATTACCAAACAAAACTCATTCAACACTATAAAGCTCAGTATTTTATTCAATTACCAAACAAAACTCATTCAACACTATAAAGCTCAGTATTTTATTCAATTGCCAAACAAAACTCATTCAGCACTGTAAAGCTCAGTAGTTTATTCAGTCACTGAACAAAAATGTAATTTAAAGCTTTAAGGCTCTTCATGAAAAAAAAGTTAGAAAAGGTTTTTAGCAAATGTTTTGTTTATTTTGTGACTGTTATATTATGAGGAACCATTCCGTAGTGTTCTAGGAACGTTCTGTGTATGTTCGCTTAATTTGATCCCTGTACGTTGGGAACGTAAAGCTATCCCACAGTTAGAGAGAAGTAAAAGCCACGTTTCTGTGAGGTTATAATAATTTTAGTGTTATGGTAGAACATCCTCTAGACTTTTGAAGACATTTCCATAAGGAAGCCTTACAGCAACGTTTTAGTAAGGTCCTCCTCAGAACAGAGTAAGTTTAAGGTTAATCTCTGAACCATAGTGTACTAAAGAGACAAAACTCTCCTGGGAAACTAGGATAACTTTTTTTCCAGAGCGTTTTAGGAAGAAAAATCAGAACACCGGGTCATTCTAGGAGCCAGAACGTGCTATTTAATTCAGACAGCAAACAAAAGTGTAAAATCTACGTTACATACAGCAGGAATATCTCCCCTCTGGCCGTTATCCGTTAACTTGAGTGGAGCTCGCGCCTCTGACCTCACTCCTGCGCATGCTCAGTTGAGCTCTGCTCTGCTCTGCAGCCCCACAGTCAAAGTGAGCGTTAACAGCGAGCAGCAGAGGTTATAACAGGAGGGTTTATTACTGACCTGTTACATCATTTACACTGTAAACAGAGGTGTGTCCTGACTACGACTGCGCTTTAGGGCCACTGATTTTAAAATGTGAAATATAATATTATACAACTAAGTTGTCTTTTTAGGTTCAAATATTATTACATGTAATAATATTTATAATACATACATATAATATTTAATATTACTGCACCACATATAAAGAAAACGGCTCTATATAGAACCATGAACACTCAAAGAACCCAAAGTGTTCTTCAGATTGATGAGGATTGTGCTGTAGTTGGTCCTATATAGCACAACAAAAGGATTATCTTAGAATGAGACAAGATGAAGTAGCTATATGTGACCCCGCCAGGGAAAACCAGGCCAAAGTCACTGGGCAACTTATTGAGATATTGTGTCAATATCGTATCACTCACATTAGGCCAAGTAAAAAAAAAATTGGTGATCATCCTTTTTCACCAAAATTTTGGGTCGGGGGGGAGATGTTTTTTTTTTTTTTTTGGTTTGATTGATGGTAGAAAAGTATTGTGGCGGCTCTTGGGGGTGTCGGCCAATCAGATGGCTGCGTGTCGTACAGTATTTGCATAAAGTTCTCATGTGTGTTTATGGGGTCTATTTTGTAATTATTTGGGGTCTTTAAGAGGGAATTTTTTTATGTGTAATGATTGTTAGTTGTAGTCTATTCTCTATTAGTTATTTTAGTGAGTTTTAGTTAAGTTACCGTTAATGTGTGTCTTAGTCGTACTTTCATGTTGTAAAGTAGTGAGCATTTGCTACTGCACTCTCCTTTTTACTAAGAGAGCAGTAAAAGAGCATTTAGTAAGTAAATGTCTCATCCTTTTTCTTTATTCTCTTCCCCAACGCTACAGTATGTAGTGAATAATAAAATGATGTTGAAAACTTAAATAAACCGTCTTAAACATAAATCATGTTCTTCTTGAGTGATTTACAAATTCAACTGAAGTACGGAACATCTCACCAGAAGACACGAAAACGACCGGCCATTCGTATTGACAGCCACTAGGAAGTGTACTGCACATGTGCAGAATTGATTTGGGATCACGTCTTTGGAAGCATGCGAAATTTGAATGATTCTAGGCCAGACTAGGGTGTTTGGCCCGTTTTTTTGTGTAAAGGTCGGGTGCTTTTTAGAGGGTCGGGCGGCGATGATCACCAATTCTTTTTTTTACTTGGCCTTAGCGACAACACGTAGCCATTCGGTATTATTGCTGTAAATGAAAGATAATAGTCTCACATATCTATTGTAGTACATATTTTGATCAAAAACAAAACTTAAATTCACAAAAAAGTTGTTTTGAAAAAAAAAACAAATTTTGAAAAAAAAAAAAAGAATGACTTTAACCTGGTTTTCCCTGGTGGGGTCACATATGTTTAGCTTATTTCAGACAAATGCAGTGGATGAAGTGAGTGACAGACTGTGTGAGTCAAATACAGTGATTGATTGATTGATTGATTGATTGATTGATTGATTGATTGATTGATTGATTGATTGATTGATTGATTTTTATCTTGGGCAGCATGGTGGCTTAGTGGTTAGTACGTTCACCTCTCAGCGCTGAGGTCTTGGGTTCGAGTCCACAACTGAGTGGAGTTTCCATGTTCTCCCCGTGTCTGCGTGGGTTTCCTCCCACAGCCCAAAAACATGGAGATCAGGTGAATTGGCTACTCTAAAAAATATGTGTATGTCTGTGTATGTATGTATGCCCAGATATGGTTGGCACTCTGTCCTGGCTGATGCCCCTAGTGCTCGATGCAGTCCTCCAGGTGGACGGTTGCTTCCAGTTGAGAGTATGCTGTGCATGATTGGCTGCTGCTTCTCGCCGGTGTGTGTGTAAATGGAGTGTGTTCATTGTAAAGGGTCCTTGGGTATCAAGAAAGGTGCTATATAAGTGTAACCTTAATAATAATACAAAAATATAAAATATTTTAGTGTCACACTCAAGATAAAAATTAAAAATGTACATTTGCATCCCGCTCCCAGCTCAGGATGAGCACTGACTTTTGCCATGTGAGGTTCATTTGCAGTCTGTATGCTAGTGAAGGGTAGTGATGCAGTGTTTTCCAAAGATGGGACAGTGATTGTGCTTATCAATACTGGGTTGGTGGAGAATATTTTTGAAATATTCTCAAATACAACTTTATTTTTGAAATATATAAGTTTAATATTTTGATCATTCTCAGAATATTAAACTTAATTCTCAAAATATATTGACTTTGTTATAGTCATCTTTATTCTCTAAATATTATGAGTTTATTATAAAAAATACATTACTGTAAATACATTACATACAGTAAATACATTACATTACTAAAACAAGGAAATTTGATCATATCAGTCCAGTCTTATCAGCCTTACATTGGCTTCCAGTTAAATATCGTATTGATTACAAAATCATTTTATTAACATATAAAACCCTGCATGGTCTCGCCCCTGAATACCTGCAAGAGCTTATCACACGCTATGACCCACCAAGACTACTCAGATCCCAGGGTGCCGGTCTCTTACTAGTTCCTAGAATTTATAAGGCTTCAGCTGGAGGAAAAGCCTTCTCCTATATAGCCCCACGACTGTGGAATTCTCTTCCAGCTAGTGTTCGGGATACAGACACAGTCGCTACTTTTAAATCGAGACTCAAAACCCACCTGTTCAGTTTAGCTTTTTGTAATTAACCTCTCCTTTCCAGTTATTGTCGTTACAGGACTTCATGAACACAGGGAGCTGCGGAAATCTCAGATACTCTGCGATATTGTGCCAACATGCTGGAGGTTGATGATGGCGTTATGGATGGATACCTGTCTGTTCTGATGACGCTCTAATATCTATATTCCCTCTAGTTTTCTTCTTTCCAGTCAGATCAGATGCCATCTGGATCCAAATATTCACCCATGTTTTCTACTGCACTCAGCCTAATTGTTTCTGTTTGCTGTTTGTTTTCTTCTCTCTTTTCTGAGGAAAAGGCCACTGAAGGTATTCGATGGCTGTTTCACCTGCAGACCACAACTGACCACCCGCGCTGCTACACCTAATGTGGTCAATTCCTTCCGCTCCGGAGTGGGTCTTCCTGCGGTTGACACCAGACCTGCTGCACACATCTACTACTAGAAATGATCGGACTGAAGCTCTAATGCTACTACATTTACTGCATGTTACATTTAACTAAGTATGTAAATCTCTACCAGTATCAGTAGTTTGATCAGAGGAGGATGGATCCCCTTTGTGAGTCTGGTTCCTCCCAAGGTTTCTTCCTCCAGCCTTGAGGGAGTTTTTCCTTGCCACTGTTGCCTCAGCTTGCTCACATTGGGCTTAGAATCTAAATGTCTGATATTGATTATGTAAAGCTGCTTTGTGACAATGTCCATTGTAAAAAGCGCTATATAAATAAATTTTGATTGATTGATTGATTGATTACATATACATTATTCTCAATAACCTTTTTTATTTTATTTTTGTTCTTTTTTCTTCAATGCCTGTGTTGTGAAGTTTGAGAAGTTTGTTCTATTTGTATAAGATGTGTCAAATCCCTTTCACTTGAACAAAACACTTGAACAAAAAATCATTTCCATACAACTGTCACAATAATACACTTGGCAAATACTAAACACAAGGTGGATGTTCATTATTGAAAGGACTTCTTTCTAAAGTGGGCTTCATTCAAAAACATTGCCAGTCACAATGTTCAAATAAATAAAACCCTCAATAAACTTTGAACATCCATTGCATGAGTTATGCTAGTAAATTAAACTGCTCTTCATGAGTCAGGTAGAGGAAAGTGTATTGCCCTGCTTATATTACTCAGGTTGTGTAACATGCAATAAACCTCAAATGCTTGTCTGTTAAAGGTGATGACCAGTATTGTGGAAGTAAAGATTGCACAGTCTCACATGTAGATTAGTCAGCTAAAATATTTTTCTATATAATATATATTTATTTGTATTGTCAGTGTATTACTGTAAAAACTATAGGGAGGTTATTACTTTTAACTCTATTCATATAGCACTTTTCTAGGACAAGACTACAAAGTGCTTGGCATGACGTCATTAAAACAAAGACTGAAAAACAATAAGACAGAAACATTTACAACCACCAGAAGATCTCAGTGATCTGGCACTGGATTAGTGAGTTAACAATTCACTAGTATATTCAGAAGCTTCCTAATAAAGAGCCTTACTAGTAAGCATCAGTAATTATCAGTAAAATCAATCCAGCACTGGGGTGATGTGCTCTCCTTGTCTAGTTTCTGTTAACCTAGAAAAGTTGTGCCAGAGTTCCTTGACAATAATCCAAATACATGTATAATCCTCTCTGTGGACAAAATACATATAATCCTATAACATTCCTCAGCTGAATTTTTTTTTTTTTACGTTTATGACATTTGGCAGATGCTTTTATCCAGCTAGTATCCAGCTAGTTCTTAGATCATTTCAGCTAGTACAGACAGGTTAGAGTCCAAAACATTCTTCTCTGTTAGAACAAAACCATTACTAATACCTAGAAAGAAAGAAAAATACACAAGTATACACAATATAAGAGTATTACAATGCATCACAATAAGAGTTTTAAATTAATGCTCACTTAAAGGACTGAACCAGTTTCTTAATATGCATTGAAAACATTTACTGAGAATTTGGATAAAAACATATTAAAGATAAAAAATCAATTTGTTAATGTTAACTTTGGTTATGCACCCTTATGCTACTTATTTATATTGGAGAGAAAAGTCTAATGACTGAAAATAGATTACAAAACTGCTTTTAACTGTAATATTTTTACAACCCTACTTAATACTGTATTGTAGTAATAAATATTATGTTGTTTATATTGTTATTATGCTAAATGCCATTTTTATTGACTTTAAAATGCATTTTTATATACAGCAGGAGTGAATCAAAAGGTTTAAAAATATTTTGGGCATCTGGTAAAATTCTGGGTCATCATTCCATGTTGCTTGTGGGCCACTAATAAAGGTTGAACATGGCTCAGGTTTGAGCCACATCTACACTGCTGTCAAGGACATTCCTTTAAATTTTATGAATATTTCATGATGCATGCCCCAAAGAAATTATCCAAAGTTGCTTGGAATAAAAATGTTACAATGACTTACATTAAAAATTAAGAATGATTTTATTTCTTGTAGAGTTACAGTTTTGCAGAAACCGTTTTGGGTAGTGATGATATGATATATGTTTGATAATTACTGTGCCTCTGATTCTTATTTATAAGTTTTGTGCTAACAGTGCATGCTTACAGTTTTTCTCAGTCGATTTGGTTCATTTCTCACATCATGATTTATATTCTCATCACAGCATGTGCATTTCTCAGAACAGTTAGTGCAAACAGCAAAACTCAATGAAATGTCTGCAAAAGCTTGTAACTTACTCACAATTCTTTGTTTTTGCCTCAAAATCAAATATTTATGTCAATCAACTAGTCAGTGCCATCATAATACTTCATAAGTCTTTGTGTCATTGCCTATGAACAAGGCCGTCAGAATACTTAGTCATGTTGTCAGTGTCTGATTAGATAAATGGTGCACATTTTGTGGTAAATCAATTGAAATGATATGTGTTACACACAAAATACAAACTTACACACAACACATGACTTACACACAAGTTACACATGACTGAAGAAATTGGACTGGAATCAAATTTATGCAGAAATTTAATTTTACCGTTTTTGTTTGCATTGCAATTTGTTGACAAAAAAATAGACAGAAATTCAGGGAAGACAACTGTTTGTCAGCACTTTATAGCACAAAAAAAACTCTAAACATTCAAAAACAACCTGATACAGTAACTTACTGTAAGAAATAACAGAGTTTTCTTTTTCTGTACATCCTGACGCTCCTCTCTGTTCGGCCACATGTTTTCATCCACGTCACACTGGAGATCTTCCCTTGCAATGCAGTGTGGAAAGAATCTTCTTGAGTGTCTAATCCAGCCTCTATAGGCATCTGCTGTGATGTCCCCACAAGTTGCATCCAACAGGTTAATTTGTGTGTGCGGCTGGTGATCGTATACTGTCCACCTCCAGGCTGAGAAGATCTCCTCATTTGGGTTCAGGAATGGAGAACAGGGTGGGAGGAACTCCATTAGCATTCTCTGATGAGTGGCAAACCATTGTCTGATGGTATTAGAGTGGTGGAAAGTCACATTATCCCAAATAACCACATATTTGGGTAAGTCCTCTTGCATCACAGCTCTCTCGTTATCAGGGATGAGATCCCTGTAGAGGGTGTCCAAGACAAGATGCTGTGTGTTATAAGGCCCTATAATGGGAATATGTGTAAGCACACCATTCTCTGATATAGCAGCACACATTGTTATGTTTCCCCCACGCTGGCCTGGCACATCAATCGTAGCCCTCTGGCCAATGATGTTCCGACCACGCCTTCTGCATTTTGCAAGGTTGAAGCCAGCCTCATCCAGGTATATAAAAGTGTGGAGAGGTTCTCTTGATTCCAGCTCCATGATACGCTACAACACAAAAGCAGTAATGAAGTACATATAATGATCATGTTGGACAAGGAACAATTTCATACACTGTAGCTATTGCAAATGTGTCAGCGTGCATATGGGTTTTACCTGTACATACTGGTGCCGTAGTTCTCACCCTGTCACCATTTCTTTGAAAATGTTTGAACAATTGAAGATACAGTTGTTCTTCCAATATTTGGCTGCACTCGGCGACCAGCTTCAGCCATTGTAAGACCATGATTTACAACATGGTCCACAATTGTTGCCCTTATTTCATCTGGTACAAACCTGTGGGCATGGGCTCTCCTACCTCTTCCTCTGTTTTGTCCCCTCAGCCTTCCACCACGCAGCCTTACCCATCTTCTCTGCTGTTCACCCTGTACACGGCCTTGTCTTTCCATTGTTAGACTTGGTGACACTGCAGTGCTTTGTATCTATGTATGATGGTCAATTGAAGGTTCATGAGCCGCACCTCTGACCTCCTGTTGAGAGCTGTTTGACTATTGGTTGGTCTAAACCTTCACAAATTTCCTTTCTGAACTGAAAGCCAAGATTCACCTGAGAACAATTTAATCAATTTAGGATAAATTAATAAAAATTCCCCAAAAACTTTCATAGAAATGTACAAATGATACCTGAGAGATTATGAGAACATGTTCAGCATTTTTGCATGTAATGACCTAGGCGATGACACAAATCCTAAATGTTTTGGAGAGTAAGACAGTTTAACAGATAATAAGCAGAACACATTTTGATGGACATGACATAAGCAACTGATAATGTAAAAAACAGCAGATAATTGTACTTGACCATTTGTATGAATGTACAAAAACATTTGCAAAATGAGAAACACAATGAGAAACACAATGAGAAACACAATGAGAAACACAATGAGAAACACAATGAGAAATGCTATTATGATGTGCACAAGTGACAAAGAGATGTGGAGATTGTACAAACAGTTTTGAGAATTTCAATTCTGATGTGAGAAATTAACCAAATCGACTGAGAGAAACTGTAATAGAGCATCACTTTTACTAGTACATTTTAAATATATTATAACATTTTACCAACAATATTAGCTTTTTGTATCTACATTGGCCAACATTGAAGTTCCACATTGATTACACAGCACTACTACTGTCCTGCAAAGATCTGAATGGATTACATATCTGACTGAACTTATCACCTGCTGCCAGTTTCAATCACAGGATGCTGGCTCATATCTACAGTACTAAAGTCTAAGCACGTGGTAAAGGACCTCTCTGATGATTTACTATTTTAATTTCTGAGGAGATGTGTAATGTAAGTTAAACAAAGAAACATTATTATTTCACTTTAAAATACATTTTAATAATTACATATAATGGAAATAATAAAAGCCTCACTGGATATTCTAAAAAAATCAAAGTGAGTTATGCACAAAACAAATTTAATTTACAGTTGCATATAACAGAAATAATCAGTATAAAGTCACTTTTATAAAAGTTTAAAAGTCAAATCTGGTTTGGTCAGTCGATCAACTACTTGGCCACTGGTTCTGCAAAATGTCAACCAGTGCTCTTCTGAAACACTGAGTAACTTTTAAAGCCTTGAATAAGTTTCACAACCTAAAGAATTGTTCCTCAGAAACCATTTATAAATACGTACATTACTCACAAAAATTGGGTAAACCTCAACAAAAATATGTCAATGTCTCCATAACGTGTAGTCTGCATCAATTACAGCTTGCCAACGACTTCTCATGCTGTTCACAAGTCGACTTATTGTCTGCTGAGGCATGGCATCCCACTCTTCTTTAAGGGTGGCCCTCAGGTTATTAAGGTTCTGGGGTACAAAGTTATGAGCCTCTACATGGTGACTCATGTGATCTCATAGGTTTTCTATAGGATTCAGGTCTGAAGAAAATGTAGGACACTCCATTTGAGATACCTCAGTCTCCAGCAGCCGTTCCCTAATGATGCAACCTTGATGTCATCCATGAAGATGAAATTAGGCCTGTGTTGTTTATGCAGAGGCACAATGACTGGATTAATGATGTTAGTCAAGTAGTATGGGCTTGTCACTGTACCATTCACAAAGTATAGAGCAGTTCTGTATTGAATAGACACACTAACACCACCATCACAAAAAGGCTTGTCTGCTGGCAACAGTAGCTGAAAGTCAGATATCCCAAACTTTTTGTGAGTAGTGTATTTTGCCACTTACTCCAGATGTAACTGAGAAGCTAAGACATGTTTGGACTACAAATATCAAACTAGTGCTGTGAGACTGATGTTGCTAACAAACCCCAGCATTTGGTTGCATTTTTTTCATCCAATCAGTAGTAATGTCCCCAACTCTATTTCTTGAAATAATTTATAAAGTTCAAAAAAAATTTCCTAGAACCAAACAAAGTGTCAACCATTTAGGAGGCTTTATGTACAGTATTAAGCATTATAAATCCCTCACTGTCCTGTTTGTTCATGATTATTTAAGATGAGCCTGTATGCATCACAAAGCCTCTCATTTAATTTTAATAGAGTATTTTTTTAAAGTACACTGACTACACAAATTACCATGAAGGAACTTCTTACATGGTAGTGAAATATCACTGTGTAAGTCACTGTGTTTTATAGACTGTGATCATATAAAGAGTGGGGCTGTCATTATCAAACTGTGATGTGTAATCATTAACATGTTTATATTGCTCAAACACACAGTAAGATGTGTCTTCTTTACTCTCTGATATAACATCCTATTTGAACCAGTGGAGCACCCATATATGGTTTCTTCTCAAAAGCTTCAAACCATGTCCATAAATAGTTTAGTATCATCAGTATCATGTAGATATAAAGTCAATTAAGTAACGTTTGGCACTAGATAATAATAATCAAAATGTTTTGCTCTAATTCACATTACAGTAATGTTTATTATGTTTACTTCATACTTTTAACTGTTCAAACAAAACATAATGAGATAAAATAGCTAAATCATTTATTTTAATATATTAAATGGTCAATAATCATAGAAAACATATGGGTTCTTTAAAATACTTAGTAAGGTTATGATTCATAATTATTCATATTTAATTATTAATTAGGATTTTATTAATGATTAATATTAATTTTATTATTTTATTATTAATAATAATGATTAATCATAACTATTATTAATATTAACTAGTAATAGAATAGTATGAATATTAATACAATATTATGAATAATAATGTTTATGTAAAGTATTAATATTTATTAATAATTAATAATAATAATTTATGTTCAAGCCCACACCACACCATAACCATAACTATGAAAACTATTTATTTGATCAGGGTCCCCAGACATAACGTTGCTTGAAACCCCAGAACTTCCAAATCCGCCCCTGGTTATGAAACAACTAATTAATTAATGAACAATTTTCTATGATAAACATTTATTACAATAAGCAAAAATGGGAAATGATACACGTTGACCTTTTTTCAAGCAGAAATCACAAACCAGCTGTTATCTACACTGTTCTTCAGGGGTTCTTTAGTAAAGAAAATGGTTCTAAATAGAACCATGGACACTCAAAGAACCCAAATGCTTCTTTGCATGCTGAAAGGGTTCTTCAGATTGATGAGGAATGTGCTGTAGATGGTTCTGTATAGACACCTTTTTAAAATGGTTCCATATGACATCAAAAAGGGTTCCTCTATTATTACAAGACTGACATCGTAACAATAGCAGAACCCTTTTTGGTCCTCATCAAACTGATGAACCCTTTAACCATGCAAAAAAAAACTTTGGCTCTTTGAGTGTTTGTGGTTCTATATAGAACCATTTTCTTTACTAAAGAACCATCTTTTATATAAGTGTGTGAGTTCTTGATATACATTAAAAAGTATCCTTGAGTTAGGTGAGAAAGTCAATATATTAATTCAACTTGTTGTATGCTGGTACCTGAGCGCAGTACTTGAGGCTGATCTTGAACTTGAGTCTGTACTCCTCTCTTTTTAAATGAACTCGGACTTGTTTCAGAATTTGTTTGGTGCCTCCATGGGCACTTGGGGCCCCAGGCACAGTGCATGATACGTGTGGGTGGAGCATCGGCCCTGCTCAATTCTGAAATTTCATCAATGTGCAGGAGAATCTGAATATCTTTCTCCAATTTGAAGTTTGAGTGTTAACTGGGTTATGAAGCAAAACAAGTATCCAAAAACGTAAGAGCAAATATACCTCAGAGCGACTCAACAGAAACAAATTAAGGAGTGGATTAATGGCCCAGCCTGACCTTAAATGGTCAGTTCATGCTTCCTTCAGTGTGGCTGGAATGAAGCAATATTCTATGAAGAAGAAAAGGCTCATATTTCTCCACAACAATATTAAAATGATTTCCATTTAAAGAAAGCATTTGGTTACAGATGGTGCTGTTTCACAAGACTTTTCACATGATGTTGCCTCATGTTTTGTTACTTTGTGTTCTTTTTGGCTTATATGAGGGTGAGTCAAAAATTAATCACACTTTAGATATAATAAAACTTACCTGGCACCCATCTGCGATGAATGGCATCACTGAGCATGCTTGTGAACTCATTGAGTTGGATAGATGAGTGACAGTGGTTTATGTTGCAAATCATTTGCTAATCAGCCATGGCTCTGCATATGAAATAATCCACAACAGACTTGGGTGTCAGAATGGGCAAATGGGTTTTGGTTACTGAAACAAGAGCACAAGCAGATGTGCTTGGAGATCTGCAAACAAAATTTGGATCGACACTTTATCCAAGGATGTTGTGTTGATGCACATCCCCACACTGCTGTCCACACTGCTGACACTTTACAAAAACTTTGTTTTGCCTCCCAATAGTCCTGCTCTTGACCCATTCGACTGTTACCTGTTTGGTAACAGAGGAGATGAGGGAATATGACAACTTGTTGACAGATGGACAAAGTGTACTGAAAAGCAGGGAGATTATGTCGTATTTCTTATGAGGATGTGAATCATGTTAATTTGAAAAACATGCAGAAAAAGAGGAAATCTCTCATTTTTCACACAAAGTTTGAACCTCAGCAAAGATTAAAACATACATTCAGATGTTCCTATGCTTTGTATTGAGGAGCGTCTTTCTCCAGTACAGACATTTTTATTGCTCAAATATTAGTCTTTGATGGCTCAGGGAAGGATTTTAGGGTTAGGCTTAGGCTTCAATAGATTTTAGGGAGATTGCTGTCTTCTTTAAACTTGGCACAACTTTACTGAGATCTCTGCTAAAACTCAAGTGATGGAGAGGTCAGCTCACACACTCCACCCATTCTTATAACCAGGGGTGCACATCATTTTTTTGGTCTAGTTCTCAAAGGAGCACCTACAGATGTTGCTTGGTGCTCACCTTTTACAATGCTGGAAAATACTACAAGCATTGATCATCACTACCCTCCTGACCCTCCTGACATCCTTCTTTTCTTTGGAGGTGGTGGAATACCAAAGTAATTACTTAATGTAGCTTGTTTCTTGGACATGCTGATGAATCCGTGGAAATCTTAAAACCAGTGAAAAAATAAGCTAGTGCTAGTTATCAATGAACTACATTCTTGAGCCTGCGAATGTTACCGACAGGGTTGCCAGATCAGATCTCTCTCTCTCTCTCTCTAGATCGACACATTTGCCCCGCCGGGTTGAAGTAATATCCAAGGCAACCGGCAGCGGCAATTTTTAAAAGTTACACAATAAAACGCATCCCGCCACCCTTGAAAGTTCACCCGCGACTGGATTTTCAACAAAAGAATTTGGCGTGAAAACTGCGAACCTGTCAAATCCGGTTACCGTGGCCAAACATAATCAAGTAAATGGTGCGCAAACACGCGTCACGTTGTAATTCACGTTGCGCATCGTTAATTTTGACCACGCATGCCCACCTGCGCACCACTTACGTGCATCCCTGCTTATAACACAACTGCACCACAGAAGACACTTCAGAGTGAAGAGTCAGGGCATCTCAACAGTATGTTTTCAGCATATAGTCAGGAAGCCTCCACTCACTCATGGTGATGATGAACCACACTGCTATTGGTTCATTAGCTAATCAATAGCTAATCTCAGTGATAGCAAGTTGGGTGTGTTGTGAGGAGTTTGCATGTACAAATAATTCTTTAGAGGTGGGATTCCCAATCTTTTTTAATTTATGACCCACACAATTAACCACAAAAGCTTACATGGCCCACATAAAGATTTAAACCATAATTTAAAAAGGAACAACGCTAACATAATATTGAATGTAGTTTACCAAATTTAATTTAACTGTATTCACACAATAAAATAATCAGCAAAAAAATGTTTAAAAATTTTTCACATAACTGTCCAGAGGGGTTTCAGAAAAATGCAAACATTTATATTATATTATATTATATTATATTATATTATATTATATTATATTATATTATATTATGTCCTCTATATGTTTGACACAACCAGGACATTATCATTCATCAATAACCCCTTATCATCATAGCATCACAGATTATAGTAAACCATGTTGTAACACCTCCATTTTCTTTGTGAAATGCACTTTTTGTATATGCTTAACTCAGTCCACCAGGTCTTTTCTGTCACCATTTCTTTTAACATTACTTTATCTGGGGTTTTTTCTTTATGGTTCAAAAAGTCACTGTTTATTCTGCCTTTTCCATCCATCCATTTATTATCCCACCCAATTCATTCTTATCAGGGTCGCAGTTAGTCCCCTACCCCCTCACTGGGCACATGGCAGGGCATTACACTATCCCAACAAAGCCCAGGACAGAGCTATTCTGCCTTATACAACACTTTATCTGGGACTTGTCTTACACAAGACAACCACCAGAGTTCACTGTTCTACAGCCAATCATATAATATTGTTCAGAGTTTGTCATGGCTAGTCTAAGGAAGAATAGTTCTGTTGTGTCAGAGAAGAGATATCAGCAAACTGCTGTAATCAGGACCTCATCAGCATCTTTCATAGTCAGTGGCTTTAGATTTTCATGTCAACTTCCTGTTTGTACATTTAATGCATAGTTTTTTAACTTATGAAGTGGACCTGCAAGACCTTGCAAGGAAGGTTTTTGGAAGATGATGAATCCATCAATCCATCCATTATCCCACCCGCTTAATAATTACCAGGGTGGCGGTTAGTCTCCTACCCCCTCACTGGGCACAGGGTAGGGCATTACACTATTCCATTGAAGCCCAGGACAGGGCACCAGTCCATCGCTGGGTGGAAGATGATAAATGAATTTTGGGAACAAAATTGTTTTTACTTTTAACTTTGAAACTTTGAAACAACATCAAACTAGTAGTCCAGCATCCTACATGTGACAACAAGAGATATGTGTATATGATTTGAACACCTTTATTTCTATTCAGGAAAAGTGCTCTTCATTTCTGAACATAAAGCAAAGACAGTTGACAACAGATTGGAAAAGTGCCAAAGTCAGCTGCTGAAACACTTTGCCATAATGAGGTTTTACTTGACTGGGCCTGTCTGCTTTTGTTTATCTGTTTTTGGGCCTGTTTCCCAGACTCAGATGAGCCCAGAGCCTAGACTACAGTGCATTTTTCATAGTCATAAATGAATTAAAATTACAATTCAGGCTAGATCAGAACAAACACCAACTTAACATTAACTTGGTTCCATAAACAATATGTTTATATTATAATATGTTATAGTTTTTCTCAAATAAGTCTAAAAAATGTCATCTTACCTCAAACATAGCTGAGCAATCAAGACACATTTACAGTCCAAAGTTAGCATCTTTAGTTTTGCACTGAAGCTAATGTTTATGCGTCTTCATACAATAAGTCATCTTGAGTTACATAGTTTGAGTTTGAATTGTACTTTTTAGCTACTTTATAGTACAAACCTAAAAAACTCTTGAAATATTTGTAATGCTAATTATTTTAAAATCTGAAAATCAATCAAGACGATATAATTAGCAAGATCCCATATCCTATATTTGGCCTAAATCACCAAATCCACCTCTGGTTAGAGATTGTTCATGTGGTTGTACCACATTGGACCTAAAGTAACTCAAAGAAACTGCAAATGTGTTTATTAGTCATCCACTGTGAGAAGTCTGATCAATCAGAACATTCAGAAATCATGAATATTAATATATCATTGCATTGACATCCTATACTCTCCTGGATAAGACTTTACACTTTAAGTTAACCACATGTGTTAGTGAGTTCAGGTTGGATGATTAGCTCCACATTCACAAACTCAACTGCATCTCTTCTCAAGAGTTATAGGTAGACCCATCATGAGAATTATTATAATTAAAACTGTTACCCAAGTTTGTCACATACTTTATATTGGTTTGTTAGATACTTAAATAGCCTTCCTAAAAAACAACCAGAAACCACCTCACTCAAAACCACCGCTACAAAAGTAGCATTCTTCAGAGGGAAACTGGAAGCATCAGCATCTGAACCTCGCAAGCTCTTCAGCATTTTCTCTTCTCTCCTCAACTGGTGGTTGAGAGACAAAAGGAAGGTCAACACTTAGGGTCTCATTCCCATCAGAGGAGGATGCCTCACAATCAGGGTCCTTCTCAACATCATCCTCTGTCTCAGACACATCACCCTCTGTCTCAGACACATTCTCCACAGTCTCCTCTGTCTCAGACACATCACCCTCTGTCTCAGACACAGTCTCCTCTGTCTCAGACATGTTCTCTTCTGTCTCAGACACATTCTCCACAGTCTCCTCTGTCTCAGACATATTCTCTTCTGTCTCAGACACATTCTCCACAGTCTCCTCTGTCTCAGACACATTCTCCACAGTCTCCTCTGTCTCAGACACATTCTCCACAGTCTCCTCTGTCTCAGACATATTCTCTTCTGCCTCAGACACATTCTCCAGTCTCCTCTGTCTCAGACATATTCTTTTCTGTCTCAGACACATTCTCCACAGCCTCCTCTGTCTCAGACACATTCTTCACAGCCTCCTCTGTCTCAGACATATTCTCTTCTGCCTCAGACACATTCTCCAGTCTCCTCTGTCTCAGACATATTCTCTTCTGTCTCAGACACATTCTCCACAGTCTCCTCAGTCTCAGACACATTCTCTTCTGCCATTCTCCACAGTCTCAGACATATTCTCTTCTGTCTCAGACACATTCTCCAGTCTCCTCTGTCTCAGACACATTCTCCACAGTCTCCTTTGTCTCAGACATATTCTCTTCTGCCTCAGACACATTCTCAACAGTCTCCTCTGTCTCAGACATATTCTCTTCTGTCTCAGACACATTCTCCACAGTCTCCTCTGTCTCAGACATATTCTCTTCTGTCTCAGACACATTCTCCACAGTCTCCTCTGTCTCAGACACATTCTCCACAGTCTCCTCTATCTCAGATATATTCTCTTCTGCCTCAGACACATTCTCCACAGTCTCCTCTGTCTCAGACATATTCTCTTCTGTCTCAGACACATTCTCCAGTCTCCTCTGTCTCAGTCATATTCTCTTCTGTAAAATGGATAGATATTTAATATATGTTTTTTACAGCTAAAAGAGCCTGGGGTCAAACTGACCCCAAATAACACTGATGTGTACAGACCACTGAAGACATATCATGTTAATTTTATGTTTACGCAGTCGTCATCACTAGATTAAGAAAAGTAATTAAATATGAAGCAAAAAATGATGTCAATCATTTATTTAAAATATTAAAACTTGAATGACAAAAAGATAATAGGAAGGATAAAGACAAATGAATATTTTCAAAGGCAGAATTCCAAACAGCTTTCCACTTCTCTATTGTTATAGAGCTCTAATTAGGATGTAGGAGCCATCATTTCATCACCTCTATAGAACACTACCTAGGGAGCAGGGAGCAGTTTGAGACTCCGCCTGAGATTCACGCAATGGGGAAACTCCCTTGCCCGTGTGTGTTGTAGTATCAGTCTTGGCATGTGACTCCTCAAAGCCACATTAAAGCCTCCCTTGTGGTTAGTACTGTGCTCTGGTCTTGTGACTCCCTGGCTCAGCACTGCCGCTGCTCTGTCTGTCAATCTATCTGCCTCTCAGTGAGTGAAGAGGAGCGACGATGCACTAAACCTGCGGCTGCCGGAGAAACAACAAGAAAGAAGGAGCGGACAGACACTGTAAAGAGGAAAAGACCAGTAGAGGAGGAGAAACAGGCATGGCATCCATAAACGGAGCCCGTAAGAAAGCAGCGGCGAGGAACCGAGCGGTGGAGAGACGGAATTTAATCACCGTTTGCAGGTAATGAGCGGTTCTGTGGCTGCCACTCTGGGTTTGATTAATCAGGTCTGTGCTGCCTTATTGCTGGTTCGCGGACTACAATTACTGCTCGTTTTTATATAACTGGATGTACATTTAAGTATGATATGTTGTTATAATGTGCTGTCTCTCGTCTTTTTTGTTTGACTAAGCAGCTCTGTGTAGGAGCATGACGTCATGTAAACTGGCCAGGTGAAATGACTGCTCCTGCCACAGCTGATTCAACAGAATAGAGATGTTTTAGTCACAGCTCATGCTGCCCAACCACGAGGCTGGAGATGTAGCTACGCCCTAATCTAATACCCCTCATCCAATTGACCAGAGAGATGAGGAATATGAGAGGGAGATGTGTTGGAGTCAGAGTTAGGGCTGGACCCAATAGAGATGTTGAGTTAGGACTGGATGTGTGTTGTGTTGGGGTGGAACTAACAACCATTTTAAGCCTAGGGAGTATTCCACAAAGCAGGGTTTATCAGTCCCACCAGATAACTTGAGCTCTAGAGCAAACTTTTTCGTTGGACAATTGCATGAGGACATTGTGGTTCAATGATACTCAGCATTCGTCTTAATCTGGAAACTTTTATATCAATATTACAATTATCCACATAAATACATGCAATTTCGTTGTACTTGTTGCAATGACAATAAACCATCCCTCCCTTAAAATCTACAGGTTTAAATGCACCCAAGACTCATTTAAAATGATCTGAAACCACTTCAGGAGTTCAGCTAGGTGTTCTGGTAAATGCATCAAGCCTCATTCAACAACCAAAACAATGCAGTACAATGTAAACCAAAACTACATCCAGTACAATGTCAACCAAAACTACGTCCAGTACAATGTCAACCAAAACTACGTCCGGTGCAGTATGTCAACCAAAACTACGTCCGGTGCAGTGTGTCGACCAAAACTACGTCCGGTGCAGTGTGTCGACCAAAACTACGTCCGGTGCAGTGTGTCGACCAAAACTACGTCCGGTGCAGTGCGTCGACCAAAGCTACGTCCGGTTCAGTGCGTCGACCAAAACTACGTCCGGTGCAGTGCGTCGACCAAAACTACGTCCGGTGCAGTGCGTCGACCAAAACTACGTCCGGTGCAGTGCGTCGACCAAAGCTACGTCCGGTTCAGTGCCTCGACCAAAACTACGTCCGGTGCAGTGCCTTGACCAAAACTACGTCCGGTGCAGTGCGTCGACCAAAACTACGTCCGGTGCAGTGCGTCCACTAAAAACTACGTCCGGTGCAGTGCGTCCACTAAAAACTACGTCCGGTGCAGTGCGTCCACCAAAACTACGTCCGGTGCAGTGCGTCCACCAAAACTACGCCCGGTGCAGGGCATCCACTAAAAACTACGTCCAGTGCAGTGCGTCCACTAAAAACTACGTCCAGTGTAATATGTCACAATCACAATACATGTGATGACTGTGAGGAAGCTAACTATGGAGAACACATACGACTCATCCCCAGATGAAACTAAATGTTTATTGGCCATTTGGACTGGCCAGCCTACTTTCAAAAATTATTTTGAGTAGATTGGCACATTAGGTGCCACATAATAATTAAACTTCAAAGTGACTAACACTTTTGGTTGCCATGTGTAAATGCATGTGGTTAAAATCTTATCAATCCATATACTATGTTCTTGAAATGACAGGGTCTTAGAGTTTTGTAACATTACGTTAGCTTTGAGAATAAAATGGCCCTGGAGATGATAGGTTTCCATTGGAAATAAAATTGTCGTTGAGGTTTGGTAAGTTGAACGAAGAGTGGGCTTGTAAACGTGTAGTTGCAGTTGGATCTAAAATGGCCCAAATGTTTAACTAAAGTGCATTTTTTAGACCATATTTTAGTTAACATGGAGAAAGTTAGTATTAATGTGCAGTGGTTCAAAGGAAACATATTTGGCACACATTGAGAAAAGGAGGCTAGATCTCCAGGAGAATGTGGAGGCCATTCTGTTTACAGTGCAGTAATCAAAGCCTGAATAAAGACTGTAATCAATGATGACTCATGAAGCCTGATTTAATCATTCTAACAGCCCCTTATGTCTAGGCCACTTAATGAGAATTTGAATCTTACATGCTGTTCTGAAAGCCAGAAATCTTTCATTTACTGTTTTAATTTACATTTTTAATCCCAGAAAATGTGATGTATGTATATTCGTTGATAAACGTATAGTCAACATGTAGGTGTCAAGGTGGCTTCTACTGCCCTTTTTATTTAACAATGTGATGTGCTTTTGACCATCTTTAGAGACAGTTGACAATGTCAGTAGACTTTAAGCAAGTCTGATTAAGATGCCTAAAAGCTCAAATGTTTGATGCAAGTGTTTGATGAATTAGTATGCAGTTTGCTTGATGTTAACAGAGTGACAACTACAAGTCACCATGACTGTGACTGTGATGGATGCTCTTATCCAGTCTATAATGATGTTTGCTTTATCCTTTAACATCCTCACAAAGAAAGAAGAAATTGAGTTATTATATTTTTTGGGTCTGGGGGGCAATAATAAAAAGTCAATTTTTTTTAATTAAATACCCCACAGTACAAAAAATGTACACTTTTAAACATACAATGAAATAACACTTTATGGTCAAATCAGATCATAAACTAAAAACACAAAAACTGTACAATAAAATGCTAATTCTTCTCACTTTTTAAACATCAAACTCATCTGTGTGGAGGTGCAACAGCACTAATGTTTTTTCAGCATTTGGTCCTGTTTATTCTTTGTGGTTTGGCTATGAAGCTGCTGGTTTGCATTCAGACAAGAAAATGTTGCATTACTAGTGACATCTACTGTATGTTTTGTTGCCTACCACACCTCTACCGATTGGTAGAGATGGCAAAATCACATTGTGTTACGTTCAACACCTTCTTCAAGAAGATACAGTGACTTAAATGTGCTCTACTAAATGGTTGAGCAGAATGTTAAAGGGTTAAAAAGGGAGAAATTCCCAGCATTGCAATCATCATGTCATAACTGTCCTTAATTTCCCTGAAGGAACCTCCTAAAGGGATCAATAAAGGTCTGTCTGTCTGTCTATAACTGAAGCATAATAAGACTGTGACTTGAAGTACTGACATGTAGGCGGGTGAGCATGTATTTGTATTTACCTTTTTTATGCTGCATTTATTGTTTTCAGTGCTAATTGTGCTTTGCTGAAGTGTTTTGGTTTGACTCATTCACTATCTCTGGCTGCTTTGAATTCCTTCCACACAGCTAATTCTTTGGTTCTGGACTAACCTTGGTTCTGAACTCGATCATGTGTTATTGGGTAGAAGCAGAAGGTGGGGTGGTAGCTTCAGTCCTAATCAAGGAAATTTTTTTTCTGAAGAAGGTGTGCTGGATTTGGGTTGGAGGTGAAACCTACAGGAACGTAGATGTCCAGGAGATGGTTGATGAGTGATCACAGAAGCACATTTGGAATGCAAGTGGACCAAGCTCAGCCTGGCAGTGATGCTGATGTGTAAGGTGTAATTGGAAGCAGAATGCCAAAGGTATGGTTTGTGATGAATCTAACACACCTGAACAAGTTAATGAAGGCTTTCTGGCTCATCTGAAAACCAGTCTCGGGTGTTTTGGATCTAAGCTCTCCAGGGTGGTAGATCTCCAGGACTAGAACTGGGCACTCTTGATCAATACCATGTTCTGATTTACCATTTACTCTGCATTTCAGTGTATATTCACATACAGCAGTTCTTTCTAGCTGGTATTTTTTTTTTAATTATGAGTGATTAATGTGTAATTATTCTTTGACGTAGACTTATAACCAACCAATAGCCTGTGATATTGCTAACTCCATCCTCATATCCTGGTCTAGAGTGCTTGTTTCAATGACATTCAGAAGTGGAAATGACAAGAAAATGTGTTGACCAGGATTTGTGACATACTGCCCAGTAGAAAAAGAGTGAATTGTCTACAAGAGTATATTTGTACATCAGTGGTGGATGCTCTAAGACTGCAAGGGAAGCTCAGCTTCCCCTAAAATGTCAAAAAATAAGTGATCAATAATATACTGTTGTGTGAACATGTCATTGACTAAATATGCACTGCAACGCGCTCAACTTTTGTTCAGAATCAGCTTCTTATCATTGGTAATGACGCGGCTTTCCTCTCACTCATTCCCGCGGCTTCACAGTGCTTAAAACAGGGTGGACGCTCAGCGTCCACAGAGTTTAATGGCAAAGCAAAGCGTGCAGCGAAACGAGACGAGTCATTGGATGAATCCTGGGCTTTGTCCCGCCCATCGGACGCTCAGCGTCTCTGGGGGTCTATGGGGCAGTGGGCTGGCCTCGGCTGGCCCGGACGCTCAGCTTCTGCATGATGATTGGATGATGTGTCTGAGGCTGAATCCCTTTTTGATTGACAGCTAAATGAGCGAATCAGCAATCTTTTTGTGTAAACATACGTGGGAGCATTTTTTTTAAATTTTCATTCTGTTCTGAGTTGAACCGAAGACTTTCCTAATCATCTTAGCATTTTCTTTGTTAAAAACGACTAGCGACAAGTCGAGCTTCTATTTCTGGTGTTTTTTTGTAGCTGCTTGTGTTTGGAGACTGACTTCTATTACTCCTTCTGACTTCTATCGCAGTTTCTGTCCAGCGGTAGCACTCACAGGTGGACACACTTCACACTAGCCTCGCGCCAATAAAGAGCTTCTCCTGTTTTTAAAGCGGTTCAAGTCTTACACCCGCAACACCATGAGCCAAGGCCGTTTAAGCAGCCTAGCTCTGCTGGCCCTTGAGAGGACACTAGTCAAGTCCCTGGAAAAGACGCCTTGTTGGTACGACAGGGTCACAGATCATTTTCTTGAAAAGGCATGGAGGGTAGAATTTACATATAAATAAACCGACACATTTTATGATGTAGGCCGGAATTGAGCTTCCCCTCCTTGAAAGACCAGCATCCGCCACTGGTGTACATTGGGGATTCCCTCATTTCTCAAACATCTTGACATAACAGTGCTCACTTGGGATCAGCTTATGCTTTTTATTCAGCATTTTGTGGATCTAAGATCACTGCTTACTTTGGGATACTTGCTAAATATGGCCCATTGTACATTGGTTTGCATTGAAAATAACCTAACAAGTTGGTTATATCACTCATAATGATGTCCAGATCAATCAACCAGCTCAGCCTAATGAATCATTATCACAACAGTAATATTTCTCTAGATATATTTGAAATGATGTTCTCTAACTGGTTAAATGTCTGTGTTGGGGGCAGCCATGATCTGGTGGTTAGGGATCTGGTCTTGTCACCAGTTCAATCCCCAGGTCATGACTGAAGTGCTCTTGAGCAAGGCACCTAACCCTGCTCAACGGGCACCATGGGTAAGGCACACTGTGTGTGTGTGTGTGTGTTTGTGTTGCACAGATGGGTAAGATGCAGAGCTATAAATACAAATTAGTTTTTAATGCCAAATGTTTGATAGAACATGGACACATTTGTATTTTTATTTTACTACTAAAAGGTTTTTGTTTTTATTATTAACCTTTTGTAATCTTTACAGCACAATACAGTAATGATGTATTGAAAGATTTGAAAGTATTGAAAGTTTATAGAATTTATTTCTTTTTTGTTTTTGTTTTTTACTGTGAAAAATTAATGGCTCTTGCAGTACCTTTGTGGCCCACAGGTTGAAAACCACTGATGTACATAAAAAAAAATTAAAAGAATATTCTCTAATATGAATGAGAGTATGATGCTGTGTAAACCATGCAGACTGTATTGTAAGTTATATTTAGTGTTTCAGCCATGCCAGGCAGTGCCACGTAGAGTGTCTTTGAAGTGGGAAAAGCCATCATGGCATGGTGCCAGTTTAAATGCCCGCTAATGTCAAGGTGCCCACAGGGAACCCTGCATGGGGCTTTCGTTGTGTAGGCCAGTCATCAACATGATGCTACACAGCTTTCTGCAACAATTAAGCACAGAGGCAGAGAGGGTTTGTGTGTATTCTCCTGTGAATTAGAAAGAAGGTGTTTGAGAGCAAAGTGAAAGTTCAGCTAGACTGAAATCATTTGGGACATTTCACCAAGAAAAAAAATGGCCACACATTTTTATATACATGCATATGACTATTAAAATAACTGTTGTATAAATTCTCTTTTATCTTCAGTACTCCAAGCAAAACTGTCTCCTCATAATGTGCCCAAAATAAGAGAGCTTCCAAGGTTCTCAACAGTCTTTGCCTACATGTTCAAAAGCATGTTGTTCCTGTCCTGCTTTTTATTGTCCATCTTTCACATCCACAAACACTCTAGACTAGACAATTGTAATCTTTGAGGAGACGATCTTTACATTTGAAGATCTTTTCCAGTTGTTCTGTCAAATCTGTGTCAAGTTTGCTGACTGCTGGATCCACTTTTGATCAAATTTACTCAAATAGACAGAACTTCAATGTTAAAGTTCTTGATCTTTCCTTTTGTCAGGACTTTTGTCTTCTTCATATTCAGCTGAAGGCTCATCTTTTCACTCTGTTCTTTTACAAGGGCCTTCAGGTCTTCCTGGTTTTCTGCTATGATTGTTGTCATCTGCATTTTAAAGGTTATTGATGTTTCTTCCATCAATCTTGTGTCATCTACTTCCAGTCCTGCTTCTCTCATGATTTGTTCAGTGTACAGGTTGAACTGGTTCAGCCTTACCTAACTCCTCTATTGTTTAACCAGTTTGTCGGTTTTCTGTCACAACTATGGTTTGTTGTTCAGTGTAAAGATTTCTTACTGGAAGGAAATGAAATGCTTGAATTTTCCCATCTTCCTCAGGACATTTCATAATTGAAATCAAAGGCTTTGCTGTAGTCTGTGAAGCACATGTTGACATCCTTCTTGAATACTTGTAACATAATTCTTATTACAAAATGCAAATGAGACTACACAAAAGTAATATAAACATGATTTTCAACAAGCCAATAAATTTAGTTTTCCAGTTGAATTACCATTTTGTCTTGTCCCACATTGTTCAATGATCAACTGACACACGGATGTAATTTGGAGTAGGGGTGGACATGTACCCTGCACTCTTTCAAAAGGCAGTTTTGGTCCCCAGCAGTTTTTGTCATCCAAAATCAAAGTTACACTATATTAAATGGAGATGGGTCAAGCACTAGAACCAAGCAGAAAAACAGCTGCTCAAGCTGAAGCATGTTTCCCTTTAGAGTGCTGACAAGCTCATCGATTGGCTCGGCCATTTCTTGCTGACGTGTGATTGGTTGTCCCGCTGTCACTCCGTCTTAATTGTAAATGGGTGTTTTGCTAGTTGAAACTGCAATCGGGTAATGATAGAAAACTACAAGAACTACTAAAAAACAGTGAACTGAAAGAGTTTGAGTTTTATTATGTTTTTAATAATTTATGTAATAATTTATTAATAATTTATTAATTATTAATATACATTTTATTGTTTTATTATCAATAATAACTAAAGTTATTACATTATTAGTAGTAAGTATTAATGATTAATAAACGTAATGATTTTTTAATAATATATTAATATTTATTAACAATAATTTAGGCTCGAGTTGTTGCTTATTTTGTGTAGTACTAATTACACAATTAAGCACAATGAAGGTGCAACCGTGTTAGTACATCATATTTACACTGCTGAGAGAAGAGGAAGATAAACAGGAAGTTTCATCATCAAGAGCCTTTCTAACAGCAGAGTCAAAAAAAGTATACTTTCAGTCTTCTGTCTGGAATATTCTTTAATAGTTTCAGTATTTGTTGATTTTGTGTATGTTACCAGGATTATAATTACATAGAATATTCATTTTAGAATATTATTCTTTTAAAATGATGGTCCACTGGTAGACCAGTTAACGTCTATAATGAAAACAGGAGCAAAAATTTGCTAATTTGGTTTATTCCTTTTGGTTTAACTATGAAGCATTACTGGTTTGCATTCAGACAAGATAACATTGCTTTTCTAGAGACCTCTAGTGGATGATTTTTAGGCTATTATACCTCTACTGATTGGTAGAGATGGCACAATCTCATTGTGTTACGTTTAATTCCTTCTTTGAGAAGAGATAGTGACTTAAATGTGCTCTACCAAATGGTTGAGTTAAGGACTATTTCATTTACTTTAGAAGACCAGTGGTCACCAACCCTGCTGTTGGATAGATTCTATAGATTTTAGCTTCAACCCTAATCAACCCCATCTGATTAATGTAAGTGGTAGACTACTTATACTGTATTCTGCTATGTTATAGTCTTTAGACAACAAGGATAGTTTGTGGTGCTGCTCTTTTGGTAAATTAAACTCAATCATTGCATGGTGCCAGCCCAAATGCCCCTTAATGTCAAGATACCCTCAGAGAACCATGCACCCATTGTTGTGAAGACGGTTGTGATTATCAGATAATAATTTCCAATTTCTCTTTATCAGTTAAACCTTTAACAACACTCTTTGTTACTGTGACGTGTAGTCCCAGCCATGTTTACTTGATGGTTTTTAAAAAGAGCTGAGCATATTGCACAGTATATCAGCTAATCAACATTTTAAATATCAATCCATTGCTTTCCATTGTGCATTAGTCCAGAGTTGTATAAGCATTCAATGGGAGATAATTCTTGTTTTATAATCATGTACACCTTGGAGGAGTGACGTTATGCCATGTACATTTAATTAATACTTTTGTCAGGCACAGAATCAGACATCTCGGCCCTAAACAAGCAAGAAACAGACAAACCAACAGATGTGCTGCCCAGCAAGGTTAGCAAGACAGACAGACTAGTGAGGGATGCACTGCAAACTAGCACATCAACTTAAGCTTATTTGTTATTTGCTGACATGAATCTTGGAGAGGAGAGAAAACAGTTTACCTCATTGCAGTTTCCAACTTTTGTTGTTATGTTGTTTTTTTTCCTCTTTACCTTTTTTGGGAGATATTCCACAAAGCAGGATTTATAAGTGAGCCAGATTGCTTGAGCCTAGAGCCTCTGACTCTAGGAAGGTGCAGACTCATACAGGTCTCTTCCAATGCATGTGAATTCAAGCTCCGCCTCTTTTACAACTGCTGCTGACATTACTGCCGGGCAGCCAACGTGCTTGGAGGAAAGCACTTGGTTCCAATGGATCACCTGGCAGACGCCTGACCCGGCCGACATTACTTAGTAGTGCTGGGGAGAGAGTGCCATCTTACCCGCCCAGAGAAAACACGGCCAATTTTTGCTGTTTCGGGCCCCAACTGCCTGTCAAGCAGCATGATTGGGATTTAATCATGGCAGCCAGGGGTGGTGCTAGTGCCGGGCTATGGGGCTATAGCCCCAGGTCTTTTCTCAACAGACCCGGGTCTTATATCCAATGCAGAACCAATTGATGAACAAATCCCCCCCCTCCCCTACCCCTCGGTCAACAAACTTCATGAGCTTTAATCTCTACCTTAACTTGTGAGTGACCCTCCACCTGACACGGCGTCTCGTGCGACTCCCCTTTGTCTCGTCATGTCTTTGTCACGTTTCTACATCGTGTCCATGCCCCAAGTCATGCCATGTCTTATGTCTGAGTGTCTGCACCTGTCTTGAGTTAAGTTCACAGCCCTCTCATATCTCCCTCCCTAATCAGGTACTCTTAAAAAGTTACCTCATGTTGCATAGTCCTTGTCGGTCGTTCTGTGTGTCTCATGTTACTTTATGCTTTTCATGTCATCCATGTTGTCATGAGAGTCACGTTTTTCAAGCCACGGCTTTAATTTCTGTTTTGTTTTCACTGTCACAGTGTTTTCTTTGAAGTTATTAATATAAAAAAACTGTTTTTTGGATCCACTCCTGCTTCCTACTCCTCATCATCACAGCCATCTTACATCATGTCTTGAAAAGACGTTTGTGGTGATGTTTTGGACTAGCTTCTGGTCAAGTTATACACAGCAGTAATCTCTAAAACTAGGTGAGCATGTAGTAGAAGTGGTTAGTAGATAACAGAGGGGGCCTGGCTGGTGTTATCTGCCTTTTTTCCTTTGTCTTTCTGCTTTTATTTTTAAAAATGGGGACATTTCTGAAAATGGTTTCAGCGAGGGACAGCCCACTAAATACATGGATTGTTTTTGTAAAATGTGAACATCTGGTCATCCTATAATAGGGTGCTAGCTAAAACTGAATTAAAAGTAGCTTTCTTGCTATAATTGTAAATAATCATCACAGTTATAGCTTCCATGTATACTTGTTAGCTGCATTAGCCAGGAAGCTGCAGTACAATACAAAGAATCAGAATTCACACAGCAAACATGTCTTGACTAATTTACTATATTAGGGTTGAAAACTAAAATTAAGTGTGTATCAAAATATTTCTCTGAGAGTTTTTGTGTCATTTATCTTGAGTTTTACTCTGTTGCTCAAACACACAAACACAGACTTTAGTGTTCAGTCATCTGTAAACAAGGACAAGACAGAGTGAGGGTGTGTTTGCTTCTGAGATATATTTTCTTCAGCCTCGTCATCGGGCCTCTTTACTGGTTGTTGTCAGAAAGTGATGTATCAGCTGGCCACAGGGGGAAAGAGCAGTCGCCGCCGAGACACGACATCCATCTCTTCACCATCCCTGTGTGCCAGATTCTCAGCCCTCAGCATCGCAGCTCGGAACCTGTTACAGCTCCTGCCAATCACACACACACAGTGACATGCAAAAGTTTGGGCACCCCGGTTAAATGCCAGGTTTTTGGTATTTAAGAAATCAGACCAAGATGAATAATTTGACCTTTTTCCATCTTTAATGTCTCATATAATCTGTACAATTCCACTGAATTCATATCGAGAGGAAAAATAAAAATAATAAACCCAGTCTACAGGAAATTCTCTTCAGAATTGTGGCCAATAGATGAAACTGATAGAGAGGGAGTACAGGTGGGTTTCACAGTTTGTGAATGAAAATTGCTTCTAGAAGTCAACCCTGGTCTTTTACAACCAATTTCTGAAAAAATAAGGCAGGGAACTGCAGACCATCAACATTTACATTTTGAGGCATTTAGCAGACGCTTTTATGCAAAGCGACTTACAATTGGGGGTTAGGTGCCTTGCTCAAGGGCACTTCAGTCGTGACCTGCCCTGGGATTGAACCAGACCAGATCCTTAACCACTAGGCCACATATAGGGCAGAGTGCAAAAGGCCTTCATCCTCCTGTGCTGTTGGCCACAATTCTAAGAATTTCCTGTAGACTACATATTTTACCACTGCTGGTAGACCTGTATGACTGTACACTTCCATACACCTGCAAATTCAGCTACTTCCTTCACACTCTGGTCTTTAGTGCCCAAATGCAATCACTCCTTTTTGCCAGTCATGAACATTTTCTTTGCAACCCATTTTCCACACATTGAATGAGACCTTCACTGCACTGTACCACCTCTTCTCAGTCTATGAACCCCATTGAACACCTCACTGTTATTACAACCTAATCAACTTCGGGCAATGCCACCTGCAGGTGCTTGAAGTTACCACTACCATAAACACAAAATGTGATTAATTTCTTCTCCAGTGAGCTTACATCAGTTGAATCATGCAGAAATTTTGAAAAAGCAAGGGAATTGCCCTTTCAGTTATTTAGCTTGCTGAGAACTCCTGCTTTATGAAGTTCAAATCATTAATGAACCTGATTGTGTGATTAAATGCTACTGATACCTTGAACGTGAAAGATCAAAGGGGTATTGCATATAAAGAGTCAAGAATTAGATTTAACCTGCCTGTTTAAATGAAGTTTCAGTGTGGCTGCTGGTCTTTAGTGAGCTCTCTGTTTCAGGGCCAAAGCTCTGAAAGGTAATGAGGCATGGCTGAGCTGCTTTGGAAGCTGATTCATGAGCTCCAGCTGCTTCCTTTAGTGTGTATTTGCTAGAATAGGAGTGTGACCAGACCACTGTTCTTCCTTATTTATTTTTAAAGACTGTTTGGCATCGTCTGTCCTAAGGTGTTGTTTACCTTCCCTAAGCTTAAATGAACAGGGGTCCAGTCAGGCTTTTATTAGTTTTATCTGACTGTTTCTGCTTTCAGACTGTTTTATCTGACTGTTTGTGTGAACCAGATGATCTTCTGATATCTTAATATTTAGAATGTCATGTCCCATAATGTGTCTGTCATGCATATGAAAGTGTTTGATTGTACCGTATTTCAAGGGTTTGGAATCAATGCACAAAATTATGGTGACATACCAGAGTTCAAAAGAGGACAAATTGTGACCAAGACAGCAAGTCTTTGTGTCTAATTATTATTGAGCCACTTTGGGGTGTTTTGGAGGAGCGAGTCAGGAAACGGTTTCTTCCACCAGTATCACGAAATGACCTGATCACTATCCTGCAAGAAGAATGGCTTAAAATCCCTCTGACCACTGTTCAGGACTTGTATATGTTATTGCCAAGACGAATTGACGCTGTATTGACCGCAAAAGGAGGCCCTACACCTACTAATAAATTATTGTGGTCTAAAACCAGGTGTTTCAATTTTATTGTCTAACCCCTGTACATAATGATGAATAAAGAATATAAAGATGCAGATGACACTACAGTCAATGGACTAATCAAGTACAGTGGTTCTTTAAATAAAACAGGGTGCCCACTCGCACCTGATTGTCATCCCATTGATTGAAAACACCTGACTCTAATTTCACCTTCAAATTAACTGCTAATCCTAGAGGTTCACATACTTTTGCCCCTCACTAATATGTCTCATTGGATCATTTTCTTCAGTAAATTCATTCATTCATTCATTCATTATCACACCCGCTTAATCCTTATTAGGGTCGCGGTTTTTCTTCAGTAAATGACCAAGTATAATATTTGTGTCTCATTTGTTTAACTGGGTTCTCTTTATCTACTTTTATGACTTGTGTGAAATTCTGATGATGTTTTAGGTCATATTTATGCAAAAATACTGAAAATTCTAAAGGGTTCACAAACCTTCAAGCACCACCATAGCATGGAGAGAAGAGACTCTAGATGTGTTTGTGGAAGGTCATGTTTTGCAGCCTCTATGTGTTCATTTGTGGTAGCCAATGGTGGACCATTCATTTTGTCCCAGACATGTTCAGTAGAGGACCAATCAAGTCCCTTTTGAACCCTCATATGCATATGTGCCAGGTATGGTCAAGCACTGTCTTGATGGAATGAGTCAGCAGAGAACCACTGTAGATAAGGTTTCACCTGAGGATCCAGACATCTCTGTTTCGCTGGCTGGTAGAAACAGGAGTGGACTGCCATGTGCCCCGAACCACAAGCTGTACCTGTATAGTGTGGCAAATGCATGTCCTGTTTCAAGTTTAATGGTCAACAACATATTTGGTATCATTTAATTGTCAAAATAAAATCTGGAGTCAATATTATAATATTTGAGTACAGTGAAACCTTGGTTATCATTTGCCCTGGTTATCGTACGATTTGGTCGTCATCTACTTTTTTCAGGGAAATTTTGTCCCAGTTATTGTTCATCCACCTGGTTTTCATTGGCGTGCCCACGTGATACACCGTTAATTTTGCAAAAACAAAAACTCACATGTTCAGCATTCATTCTGGCTTTGTTTCTCATTGATGACACTCAAAACAAACTAAAACATGTCACACTAAAGCGACAGCACACAGCACTACCACCTGAAAACAGGTGTGAAAACCAATAGCGGCAAAGAACTTCAAGAACAGGTGTACAAAACAAAGGCTGCTGGCTGGACCATACCACACACTCTAAAACAGAGCATAAACCTGTAAGAGTGATGTTAAAAAGTTCATTTATCCATTTCATTAGTCTTTTGTACTTTGTATGTCTCACTGTGTTCTGTATGTAAAACTATAGTTATTCTATATAACACATTTTTTGTTAATATTTTGGAGTGTTTGGAATCGATTAATTGGATTTACATGATTTCTTTTGGGAAATATTTCTTCAGTTAACGTCCTTTTCCATTATCATCAGGCAGTTTAGAAGGGATTAATGATGAAAACCAAGGTTCCCCTCTACGTACATAATTATTGACAAAATATCAATACTGAACATGGCTCTCTACATTTTTAACAGTGTTGTACCTCTAGGATACATTTCAAATGTCCAGGCATTGCATATGCATGTATGCTATAATATGTTCACTTTCTGTCAGGTATCATAACTCTTAGCGCAGTTGATGTGTTTCTGCAGGTTTTCGGTGAAAACACTGATCGATCGCTCCTGTTTTGAGACTATAGATGACACGTCTCCTGAATTCATCAACTTTGTCTCCATTCTGGAGCAGATACTCAGCCATCGGCTCAAAGGTACAACTATTTTAAACTGATATACTATGTTTTAGATTCTATCTCTCGCAGTTGAAGTGTACGATAAAAAATACAGACCTCAATTTTTTGTAGGTTTGAAAACTTGCAAAATTGGCAGTGTATCAAATACTTATTTCGCGATTCTCAATACTATGGACTGTCTTTCACTTGTATAATATCGTATG
>BRDA01003966.1:0-36141 GCA_036984385.1 Crenuchus spilurus
ATAAAATATTGACATTTGCCATCAACACATCATTGCATTCAGTTTTTATTCACAATTTGTTTAGTGTCCCAACTTTTTTGGAATCTGGTTTGTACTTATTAATAGTGTTTATGGCTTATAATTATTAGTGTTCTCACTTGATGGTAGGTGAGGTTGTAGTCGGTTAACATGCCATAATATTGTTGATTAAGATTATTATTAAGAACATGAAGCAACAAGGTAAAAAAATCTTAGCTTTGATTACAGATCAGTATTAAATCTGACAAATCATGTATTTGTTGGCGGAGCTTGGACTAGTGGAGCAGAATGGAATAAGACAGAGAAACATTCCATCGGACAAAGTGTGAAAAAAAATGACTTCCTGTTTGTGAATGGAGTGATTCACACACACACACACACACACACACACACACACACACACACACACACACCTACACACACCCACACACACACACACACATATATTTCCTATCTTACAGTAGGTCTAAGAGAGTGTGTAAGAGATCATAGTTGGCTCATATTCTAAAGACGGTCTGCTTAGTCTGCAAAAGGTCTCAGTAGAAAGTGTGTGTGTGTGTGTGTGTGTGTGTGTGTGTGTGTGTGTGTTTATGTGTGTGTGTGTTTCTGTACATTCTAAGGACAAAATCTAAATAACAGGGTGAACATACAATGGTGTAAGATTACAAATACTTTGGTTAAGACTTAAATATACAGTAAAATGATGATGATGATGATGATGATTATTATTATTATTATAAAACATATTTTAAAATAAAAATAAAATAAAAAAAATTGTCTATATATTTTTTCACCATGTTTACATTTTCACACAAATGCAGTGTAAATGTGTCATGTGGTGTGATGTTAAACAAGAAGAAAAATATGAAATAATATACATATATACTGTACATGACATACAAATAGCATGAGACAGCTGTATCTTCATCATTAAACACTTATTTTCATATAGTGTTACTTATCTAGTCTTAAATTAAGAATAACACTTCTAGTTGAGCTTTCTGGACTCTTTTATTAAAAGAAAGTCACACTTAAGGACAAAAAAACATCATAAAAAGTTAAATATCTGAACAATTCTGAAAGAAAAACTTCTCATGCACTCGTAGTCTTTACATGGGGCTTCAGTCACATCATTTTCAGTGGGTTGCTTCGGCTAAATAAAGTTGTCTGTGAAAATCAGGATATGGTGTCACACCAAAGGACGTGGTTTTCACTCACAAAATGTAGCGATTTCCTCTACATTTAGATGTATATTAATAAAGAAAATTATTACAGTTAAAAGGAGACACTAGTAAAATTATGCCTGTGGTATTCATCAACAATTGCATTTTTGTTTTTGTTTTAATTATAAAAATTATGATTGAACTGCAATTAATCACACCATAGGACAGTTTTGATTTGGTTTAAAATGTAAAAAATATCTAATAACAAAGGATTTTTTATTACAACTGGCCAATGTTATATGATCAATGATTAAGTGTCCTCACATTGTGTAAAAACAAGCACTGTGTGTATCTCCACATGCTTCCACAGATGTTCTCTGCTTCACACAGAAGGCAAGACTTCCTTCCACTTGTTTTTGTCCAAGGCAAGTGGCCAGAGAGCCATTGTTGTTTAAAAATAAAATAAAACCGTGCTGGAAAAAATACCTCTAAAGACAGCGTGTCTCTGAAACTGTCTTAGTCATCTGGGCAGATATGGACCTGTTCTCACCAGGGACACCAGTCAACCTTCACATACAGGCATCTGGGTGGGTCACCACAAATCATCACACATCAGTCTGGTTTGAGTTATGCCTGCAAAATGTCACAATTATTATTTAGCTTCATATGTTTAACCCTTAGATGTCACTGCTTATATGTTCAGTGGGAACATTATATGTTCAGTGGGAACATTATTCTGTAGACTACTGTTCATAAGGCTACATGACACCTATATAAGCTTGTCATTTTTTGACATAAAACTGTAATAAAGCCATAAATCTTTTCCAGTTTTGATATGACAGCTGGAATGCCTGAATTTTGCCTGAAGAGTTTATGGACGTGTTATGAAGCTTTTGAACAAAGCAGCTCCTATTTACAAAGTTTAGAATCTGCACTTCTGAATGAATTTGTTGACTTACAGCCAGACAAACAGGTTATATTCTAATACTGCTCATCAACCACAATGCTGACAGTGAGATATTACAGTACTGAAACTGTAATTATCTCTGTGAGATCAAAGCAGCACTATAAACCCACTTTCCTCATGGATATACACATAATATTAAGCATGATATTATTAATATTACACATGTTATTGATAAATATTTAACATTGTATTACTATTTAATAAGAAACATGATATGTCTTATTATAAATAATTTATTATAAATAATTTACTGCATAATTAATATTAACATAATATTATTTAGTATTATCATTATCCAATTTATTAATTTTATTATTGATTACATGATTGGTTCATTAAAAGATTTTATTAGTGATTGATCAAATTACTTTGTGTAGATATTTGTGATTTATAACATTCAATTTAAAATGTAAACAAACATAACAAAAAATATAATGTTTAATATAAATTATTTAAATAACAAATATTTAATAACAACAAATAAGAAGTTTTTATTACTATATATATATATATATATATATATATATATATATATATATGTGTGTGTGTGTGTGTGTGTGTGTGTGTGTGTATTTATTATTAAAGAATAGCTTGTTATTTTTAAATATTAATAACATGTTTAATGTTAATCAATAATAAGTCAGATGGCATCTTTAATACTACTCAATAATGTTTTAATTAATAAAATCATGTTTATTATTAATGAATAATAGTATGTTAAATATTCATCAATAGTTTAATTTTAACTTTAACATTTTTTAATTCAATGTTTCATTTTAAAGTATACTAATATTAATAGTGATGAACATGAGATTTAATGTTATTGTTTACTATTATCTAGTAATATCATATGTATTAACCAATTACATCCTGTTTAATTTTTATCTAATAACATATTTAATTTTAATCAATAGTATTGTGTCTAATGTTAGCCGGCAATTGTTAGGTTTAATGTTAATTGTTGATATCATGTTTAATATTAATCAGTGATATACATTTTAATTTAAAATAATTTACACTCTACCTAGTAGTGTCAAGTTTAATTTTTGGTAAAGTGAAAGGAGTCCCTAATGATAAGTGGAAAGTACCTGTACAGATGGGAAGTGGGTGGAGCTCAAGCTGCAAGGTGAGTAGGAGGAGGCAGGAGTGGAAAGTGAGCTACTGACTGAGATATTGCAACACTGAGTGGAGTAATATCAAAACAATCTGCTTGCTCTTATCTTGATATGCTGTGTTGACTTCCTTTGATTTCACCAAATGTTTTAACTCCAGCTAATGGGAGAACGTGGGCATGGCTGAGAGAGAGAGAAAAAGAAAACAAAAGGGTTCCTACAGAAGCCATGGTGCAAAACAACCCAATTACAAACAATACAGCACAATACAGTACACAGTACAAAATGCATACAACAATACAACACAGCACAGAGGACAGAACCAAAAGATATCAAATGATGTACAGGGTGTCAAAAGTAAGGAAACACCCATATGAAATAGTTTGGCAGACTGTGATCCAGTAGTAAACTTAAAAAGTACAAAAGTTACATGTAGTAAACTTAAAAGTGTTAAATAAACCAAAATATGTTTTAGATTTCTTCAAAGTAGACACACAACTGATGTCTCAAACACATTAAGAGGCAATAAATGCAAGTCATGAACTCTTGACAAGGCACAGCTGTTAACTGATAGCCATTCCAGGTCAATTTTCTGGTTACACATAAAATTACATTTTAACATCAGAACATATAAATGTATGTTGACATAAAGCACATCACTGATTTTCTGGTGAGATTATCTACCAGTTTGATGTGTCACAAACCTACCTTCTCATTCATAAAAACTGAAGTTGAGGTTGATTGAATTCTGGACATTTAATTGGTGGTTTTCAGCAACTGTGGAATCTGAACCAACAAAGACCTCTTGCCTGAGGTGATCTTGAACAAAAGACCTCTTACCTCACACCCATTTCATAAATATTCAATTTAGGAACCACTGAATTAGTCAAACACGTGAACTCACAATCGTTAAGCTTTAGAAATAAAACTACATACAATTTCTAAAAACTGTAATGAGCAGTGTGTAGCAAACACCTCTGTTTATTCAGTTCTGAGCTCAAAAGTCTTGAAATGTTTAGAGTGTTTTTTCACAACATATTAGCACATCTGAAAATAGGTTTTTGGAACATCTAAGTTTAGAGCAGATTTAATCAAAATATAGATTTATGACACTCTTACACTCACAGAAATATTTAACGCTTTTTGCAAGATTTATGTAATTTTATTACATGACAAATTCCCATTTACTTTTTAAAAATAATTTTAGCACAAACCTATCAAATAGACCTTATGTGATGTATATTCATTCGTATAATAAAGCTTATTTATTTCAAATGCATAATCCTCAGATTTATGCATTTAGTATTAATAAAGTATAATTATTTTAAATATTAACGAGTGTATTTATTTCAAATACATAAAAGTAATTTGTTTGAATTGCATTTATTATTTAAACCATTTTACTATGTATTAAGTAATTGCTTTCAGTTAATGTTATAATTGATTCAATTATGTAGATAATAATTCATTTTAATGCATACATATTAAAAATACAAGTTTTTAAATAAAATCTAATAGATTAAAATGCATAAAAATTAACTCTGCCTTGAATCATTTCTGTGAGTGTACTGTTCTGACACTGCTGTTGCTGAACAAAAGCCTGTGTAACACTTTGGGAAAAAATATTTTAGATGGGTGTAATCTGTAAAAAGTCAAGTATTTCAGTTTGGGTTGTGCTTAAACCTCTGACCACTATATGACAACACTAGCAGTGTTGTCATCTATTTTTAACCATTACACTCTTTCATTCCAATGTAAACAAGCACCACCAATGTTAGCATTAGCAAACCTTGCTTTTTTCCTTCAATTAGATTTTAAAAAATCACCTTATATCATCTATATTGCTTTGTAACCCCTGTTTTAAACATATTGTATTGCCAGGTTTTTGCCAATAAATAGACATATTTCAAAGCTTCTGTGACCTTTGATCAAAATGTAGTGACTATTGTCCTTCTCCAGTGGACAATAACAACGGTACCATGAGTACAATCATTATTACTGCCAACAAAGTCTTTAGGAGAGAGAAAAACTATTGTTCCTTTTGCCTTTGTGTGTGTGAGAGAGCGAGAATTCACCCAGATTTTCTCTCACGGTCTCTGTTATTTGGTGTTAAAGGGAAAAGCGGCCCACCCGAGTCTGTAAGTTTTTTCATTGCCAAACCGGTTTTCCCTACAGCATAAGACGACAAATGAAACACTACACACACACTTGCTCACTCACTCACTCACTCACTAGTTTGTGCCCTCGGGCCACACATGCCTTTAGTCAGCTCAGTTCTGTTAGGGCATGTAGATGTATAAGCACATTAAAGGTATGGTTCACCCAGAACTCATGCTCTCACTTACCCCTGATGTAGTGGATCAGCCAAGACATGTCTGGAGTTCAAATTTTGCTTCTTTAGTTTAGAGCTTGGCTATCAAACACTAGAAATCAATAGTCACCTAAATAGCTCGTGTTTGTTTCTATCAAAATGCGTCACTGACCTCCTGAAACTGTAGTTACTGTAGTTAGCTTAAAAAAGCACAGTAGTCACACCCTTCGACAACTTAGAAAAGATGTACAGTCTGTTTTAGTCACAATGATGTCATAAATATTTTGATATTTGATCCAAAATCAGTCTTCTACCAGCCCCAGAGTTGAGGAATGCTTTGGGGAAGAAACTGTAACCCTGTGGAGGCCCATATGCTACAGTATCTTCTTCATACATACATCTAAGATCAGTCTTCTTCCAGCCCTGCTGCTGTCTGAAGTGACTCCCTATAGCATTCATATTCATTTGTATCATTTACAGTAAGTCATACTGTGTCCAAAAGCTTGTCAAGTAGTCTGTCATACCTTCAATTAGATCTGTATGCTGTTGGGGAAGATTGAGAAAAGTTTTAGTGATGTTGAAAGAAATGACTATGCTATTTAGATGACTATTGCGTTCATTCACCTTGCAGCTCTACTAGAACCACTAACATAGTTCTAAACTAAAGAACCAACATTTAAAGTGTATGTAAAGCTGGATTTTCACTCTCTATGTGTCAGACTGTAAGAGGTGATTAGTTTTTAAAGTCTGTACAATAAAAAATCTCTAATGATTAGGAAATGACAATGTTCAACTTATGTCACCAATGACCAACATTCAGACTTAAGCAGAATGTGAGGTCTTATAAACAGAAACAAGCCCTTGGAAGTTATGCCTCAAGAAACCAATTCAAAGAAGTGAGAAAAGAAAGTCTGGAGTCATTGATGGATGGGAAAAGAAGACAGTATTTCAATTCTTATGTTTTGTTTATGTTTGGTCACGGCCTCTTGACACTATCTTGTGAATTTTGCATCATACAATGCCATCCTCATAGAAGTGGTCAAGTCTCATCACGATGTGAGATTTTAATCAAAATTTTCTAACACTGCCAGGATTGAGGATGCTTTCACACCAACATCGTTTGGTCCGGACCTTCAGACTTTTCAGTTTGGTATGAACCAAAAATATCAGGTGTGAAAGGGGCCACAAACTACAGTCCGGACCAAAGGAGCAAAATGTGATGTCATACTAAAAGTCTTTGGTGCGCAGCATAAATGCAGTGTGAAAACAAACCTACCGGACCAAATATATACAAAGTAACAAACACACAAACCTTGGTTCGGACCATGGTCTGGACTTACAGGTGTGAAAACACCATCACTAAGTAAGCCATCCCAGACTGTCACACTGTATGTGTGGGGGCAGCCATGCACTGTACATTTGGGGGCAGCCATGGCCTAGTGGTAAGGATCTGGACTCTGTGCTTCGTCATGGATGTGAACAAAGCTGGACAGGAAGAAAATTGGTGTCTTTGAACTTTGGGGCACTGGAGGAAACTTTTGAGAGAATCTTGGTTAGATAAATGGATCCTGAAATAAAAGCTCAACTGTCACTCAAAATCTAGATAACCAAAACAAAGATCTCTTATTTTGGACACATTATGAGAAGAACCAGTTCATTTGAGAAGACAGTGATGCTGGAACTCCATTAACTCCATTATTCACATGTCTTCCTAGTCACAATATCTTTATTCCCCTGGGATAAATAAACAAATAAACAAGCATATTAATAACAGCAGTAGATTACATATGTGATTCTTGAAGAAAAGTAGTTAAATTTGTTTTTTATTTTAAAGATAAAAAAATAGGACCAGCAACAAGATTGATGGATGCAATCCCAGGAATCATCATCAAGCCATGAAGAGCTAAAGAGAAGACAGGGTGATTTGCAGAAAGTCTATGCATATAGTCACCAGGAGGCATCATTCCACACATAATGTAGTTTCATTATCTATCATTAAAGACTCCTCAAACTCAAATCGAAATCTAGAGGATGTTCAAAAACAGTGTCCCTGTACATGAGGGCTCTTAATCTGAGTCCTAAAGAGAAGACAGCATAGTCCAAATCTGATCTGAAAAGTCCTACAAAAACATGCTGTGAGGCATGCAGGACCTGAAGGAGACCAGCAAATGCCGAATTCACTCTGTCTGTGTGCAGTTATGTTGACTCACACCTGCTTTCAATCTCACACTTCTTTTCACTCCCTCATAACTCTTACCACTCAGCTGCTGCTGTATTGCTTAAACAGCTATAAAGGAGTTGTTTATGCCAAGCTCGAGGCCTATAAACTGAGGAAGCTCTCTCAAACCCCCCCACACATAAACACATACAGTATTTCTGCCAGGAATCCTGCATCCAAACCACTGTCATGATTAACAAACTTGCAAGAATGTGAACTAATAAAACCAGTTACACTGAAGTGTGTTCACTTTCTGACACCCTGAGAATGTTTCTTCTGTCCTTCTGCTCATTCAACATCAGTTAATAGAGGTCCATACCACAGACTGTATATGAAAACTGGACACAATGACAGCAGTAAAGAAGTGAGGCCAATACATCTCTAGTTGCCGATTGCAGTACAATATTAATCCCCGCCTACAACCGTTTTATTGAATGGGAGTTACAACAAACTTTGATATTATTTTCCTCATTCTCTCTATTTTTGTCAGCTTTGTTGTCTTAATACTACAAGCTGTAGCTACAAATTAACCCCCAGTATTTTTCTTTATGATAAATGTGTTTTCTTTTAGCCCTGGGGACATGACTTTTTAGAGACAACAATGGCTGTCAAACTCCGAGCTGTAAAACCAACTCCAGGGGTGATGTTAAGATGAACAAAAGTGATTCAGTGAGTTCAGTCACTAGAAAGGTTTGCAAGAAGATCTAAGGTACAGTTTCTTATTAGCCTGAATGTATTCAGAATATATATATATATATATATATATATATATATATATATATATATATATATATATATATATATATATATTGTTTTACAGATGTGTAAATATCATTTTTTGTAAAATTTAAATGATCATATCTCTGCTTTTATTTGTTCTATCAACATCAAACAAAAATGATCACAGAGTTAAAAGTCAGCAGTTTAAAAGGATCTCAGTGTCAATGATTTTTGTGATTTTGTGTTTATGCTATGGCATCTTTAACCAACGACTCCTGAAGGTTAGGTTATGGCAGATCATTTAAAAATAATACTTAAAATAAGTCTGGTTGTCTGCCAGTGGTAGACAACTCCACTAAAAAATGGCTGTAAATAAGTAAAAATGTCTAGAAATAAATGTATTAATCTTACAGAATTTTGACAATAATTTTACTGCTGTCTGGAACATGGGAGGGGAAACAGGGTGTGTTAAGAAAGGGTGTGTTAAGGGTGAGGATAAGAAAAAGTGCAAGAAGGAGGTATAAATGACAAGCATGGACGTACACACCTGAACGCACATGCCCTGCCTGGCATAGTCAGCTCAACACACCTTTCTGAGAGTGAATATATGCCCTCTGGCTGTGTGTTTATTTCTTGGAATGGTAAGCACGTGGTAATCAGTTTGCTGGTAAATGGATTTGTTTCCATAGTGAAAGAGAAGGAACACTTACACAGCTCAGTACATTCAGTTTGGGCGTTTCTCCTGACCTGAAAAAGAGGTGAGACCTAACCCAGTCATCAGTTACACTATACCTACAGAACACCCTGAGCCAATTACTGCTCAGCAAACCTCAACACACTGTTGTAACTGACACATGCTGATGACTTGACTAAAATATCAACATTAAAGTCCATGCAAAGTTAACTTACATTCTTAACCCCATTAACCCAATGGGCCTTGCCCAAAAGAAGAAGTTTGTTTAAATCTGATAAACAAGACCTGGCATCAGCCACAGTAAAATAATTTTACTAAATCTTGAATTTCCCCACTGTACATAAAGTAAATGTAAATAATTACTGCAAATAATTATTTTTAATTGTTAATTATTATTAATTACTGTAAATAATTATTTTTTATTATTAATTATTATTAATGATTAATTACTGTAAATAATTACTGTAAATTATTTGATCCCACAACAGGGATCAAATAATTATTTAATCCACTGTAGATATGACCATCATGAAAGGTGCCCACTTCAATCTCCCACACAATCATTATTTTCTTTTACAGTATTATTTTCTTTTTTATACTTACTACCTTACTCACTCCATTATTCCCATGTCTTCCTAGTCACAATATCTTTATTCCCCTGGGATAAATAAACAAATAAACAAGCATATTAATAACAGCAGTAGATTACATATGTGATTCTTGAAGAAAAGTAGTAAAATATGTTTTTTATTTTAAAGGTAAAAAAAAAAAAAGGTAGTCAAATTGCACAGCCTAAATAACCTTCAGCTAATTGCTAAGTGTTCCCAAATAGTTGCTAGACAGTTGCAGTTGTGTCTTGTGTGGTTGCTAAAGTCTCTGAAGTGGTTGCTAAAGTGTTGCAAGAGAGTTGCAACGATTGTTATGGTAGTTTCTGAGGGGTTGTAGATGTTACTAACTGGTTGTTATGGTATCAATTCTGAATGCTATGGTAGGCCCGGTGGTTGCTAGGTTATTGTAAGTATGTTGCTAACTTGTTGCTATGGTGTTTTGACATTTTGACACCCTCAGTGTTAATTTAACTCTAATAGTGTTGATTTAACACTGACAGATTTACTTTGTACGTGTTCAAAGTAGTTTCTTGGGCCCCGAGTGGCTCAGCAGCCTAAGATGCTGACACTATGACCAGTGAGTTGGGAGATCAAATCCAGATCACGATGTTTGCCATCAACAGAGGGGACCCAAGAGAGCAAAAATTGGCTGTGCTCTCTCTGGGCAGGTAGATGGCGCTCTCTCTCTATCACTCACACATTGCAATGTCCGCTGGCTCAGGCGTCTACTGATTGGTCCATTTGGAGCTGGGAATCCTGCAGTTTCCTCCGTGGCTCCTCGGTGATGGTGTATCAGCAGTAGTTAGAAAAGAAGTGGTGGCTGTATCACAGTGCAAAGTGATGTGGAGAGTCCTAATGGCTGAGAAGGGCTTTAATAAAATATAATGAAATTATAAATAAAAATGCATCTTCATTTAACACATTTTGTCTAATGGTTTCAAAATTGAAGGTCAAGTTAAACATTTCCTATAGATTATGAACACTTCTACTATACTGTAGAGGGAAGCATTACCAGTGCAGAGTTAACAGCTTTCCAGTGAGCCATTAAAAGTCATTTAACCTGAAGAGTTTAAATGTTTTGTTTAATATGACCACAGTTCAGTCATAAGAGAAGGGGGTTTAAGCTAAATTATTGTGACCAAAGGATTTCAGTAGTGCCAGACAGGCTAGAGTGACTGATGTGAGGTACACAACACTAAAACCACTGAGGACAAATAAAAATATATGAGACTGACTTAAGTGTATGAGTGCAGTAAGGGCTGTTTCACGACTAAGTGTGAGGACTACTTATTACCCTGAGGAATTACATTTATGTGCCAGCACACACACACACACACACACACACACACACAAGGAAATCCATAAAACATTTGGTCTAGGATGAAACATTAATTCCCACAATGCCAGTGTTCTACAGTTGACCTGTACACTTGCAAGATTGTGTGCAACATCGTCCAGTCACACAATCTAATCTCCTTCGCAACTGACTAATTTTCCTTATTATAATATTACAATCTGAACATTAGCAGTTTACATTAATATTAAAGTAATATTATCACAGTTAAAATTGTCCAATCATATAATTTTTCATATTAATTCATCATATAATTGTTTCTATGAAGTATAATATATTATTTATTATTAACCAGTGATATAATGCTTAATATCAGACATATTAATTTGAATTTGTATCAGTATTTTAAATACTAAAAAATAATTTAATCTTATCCATTTATATCATGCAAAATATTAAATAATGTTACAATAAATAATAATACAATTAATAATAAATAATACATATTAAGGAATATTAATGATCACTATGTTATTAACATTTTTATTATTAATAATAATTAATAATTTGTATTATTATTAACAGTTTTATTAACCATTAACTAGTAAAATATTTAATATTAACAAAAGCATTCATTTTTAATATTAACCAATAATCACTATATTATAATAAATATATTTCATGTTTAATTTTTGCTAAAAATGTTATTCTTATTATTAACAATACCCACTGAATGACTGCATGTGACTATGCCCATATATCTTGCATCCAAGGGCGTAACTTTGGGTCCAACATTGGGGGGGTTGAGCTGTCTGCCTATTTATTTATTTATTAAATCATCTACTTTTCTAAAAAGACTCAGGAAATTTTGGGTTAACCGTATTAGAAATACATTGTAATGCTTTTACTATGTATTTATTTAACTTTCTTTGTATTTACTCTGCACCTTAAACAATTAAGAAATGCGGAGCTAACTAACAGAGCTAGCTAAAATACCTGAACAGGTCTTCATAGTGTGTCTGATACAGAGCGGCATAGTTATTCAGTCATCAGCTAACAATACATATACATTTACCTCATTTTGATTTTTCTGCTTTTTACAGGGCGGTGTTGTCGACCAACAATGAAAAAATGTTTTTTTGTCCATTTTTGGTGCTCTTTTAGTTTTTTTCTTATGACACCCACTCCCCCAGCAGCTGCTTGCACAAGCAAGCAAACCATCAGGGTTGCCAGGTCCAGCAAAAAATATCCAGTCCAAAGTCAGTCTAAAACCTGCCCTTCAGAAGCTTAAACTAACCCAAAATATGTCTGTCACACGTTTGAAGCAAATGGCAAAACAACTATGAGTGTACGACTTAGTATTTTGTTTATAAATTTTATAAATATAAATTTTAATTATTACGCTTGAATTTTCACCCGCGACTGGATTTTCAAACAAGTCCAATTTGGCGTGAAACCTCGAACCTGGCAACCCTGCAAACGGCCAGCGCTGCTGTTTGGTGGAGGTTGAATGATACCAAGTTTTTGTGGGGAAAGGGGGGGTTACATTACCAAATGATTAAACATGCTAGTATTTTACCCAAAATTGATCATGAATAAAGAAAATTAACAAGTTATTCATGAAAGATGTTTTTGTAAATTGAAATTGTGTGACTTTATTGGGGGGTTATAGTGATTGGATCAGATTATTGGGGGGGTCATAACCCCCCTATCCCCCCCGCAAATTACGTGCATGCTTGCATCTATCGATTCCCAGACAGGTCATGACTGAAGTCCCTTTGAGCAAGGCACCTAACCCCCAACTGTTCCCCGAGCGCTGTGCACAGTGCTGCCCACCGCTTCGGGCACATGGTCACTTTCAAGTGTGTTCACTAGTGTGTGTGTTTCACTGCACAGATGTAGAAGTCAAATTCCGTTGTGTGCAAATCACATGGGCAAAAATGGTTAATCTAAATCTGAATCTAAATGTTAGATAATATTATGTTCAATGAGACATACACTGCCACAGTTTTGTACAGTGACCATTAGCCTTGTGGTATCACGTGATACCTGCAATACACTATCATCCAATCTCAACTCGGAGCTTGCACCAGAAATAAAGCTTTTACAGGCATCTTGTTTGGCTATTAATTTGGATAAAATGTTTATACCATTAATTTAGCATTAGCAAATTAATTAGCTACTATTACTGTAGCCTGATACTGTTTTGGTGCACTATGGCTGGGCAATATTTGATTTTATTTGACCACAGCTGATGTATAGACTGTGTGATAACTGATCAGAGAGAAACTTAAGCAGTTTTGAAGGCATCTCATGTGGTTTGGATGCATCCTGAGATTTGATGTTTGGCTAATGTAGTCTTCTATGTATTCATCGTCATGGTAGACTCTGGTCTGTTTCACATTAGCGTAGCAGTGCTGTATTGTGTTAAAAAATACCCAGAGTAATCTAATGTGTAAATCAAGCCACAAACACAACAGTGTGTGCAAATGTTAAATGAATGAGTGTAGAGCTGTGTGGGTGCCATGCTAACACTAGGAAATTTGTCATGTTACCATTCTGTAAGACATTCCACTTTAAATATGGTATAATACAATATTTCTCTGACCTTCTGCAGGTCCATCTGAATAAGTCACAGGGCCAAGGAAATGACAATCCAATCAGATAATGTGTAAAATGGTAAACCATCTATTTCGCATATTAGCAGTGGCACCATGTCGTTTAAACACTATGTTAGCTCACTGTCATTACACCTTGATGTAAAGTCAAAGACAGTGGCTCATCTGTTGCTGAATAGTTTTGGTTGGTGCACTATTTTCACTCCAGCAGTGGCACTGATAGGTTTAAAAACAGCAGCTCTGCTGTGCCTGATTCACTGTGACACACACTAACACACCACCACCACATCAGAGTCACTGCTGAGAATGAGCCACCATCCAAATACTACCTGCTCTTTAGGGGTCCTGATCACTGAAGAACAGGTAAAAGGAGGATAACAAAGTATACAGAGAATCAGATGGACTACTGCACTCCCACAATGCAATGCGGTGCGGCTTATGTTTGAAGATGATTGATGCTAGCTGAGCCACTAGCAGCAGAGAAAGCAGGAATGTGACATTTTTAAATGTAAGTTATTACAATTAATTAAGTTATTATATTAAAATTGTTTTAAAAAAATGCAGGAGCTGAATATGTAAATTATTGAGACATTTTTAAGAACTCACCCTTTTGTTTTAGATGCTTTTGGGGCAACCTTTATATGCACGGTGTAATATAACCTTCTGTTCATGTAAACTGATTTATTGGCTGCATTCAGTTCTGGTTTTTTTCAGCTACTACAACACAGCTATATGATCTGAAATGCTTTGGCAGCACTCTCATATGGGCACCGTTCCAATAAAGTTAAACTATTAGGCCAGTTGTGTTGTTTTGGTTGGTTTAGAGATGTATTTGTATACACAGTGCAACAGTAGAAAATGCTTACTTTTCTGTTTTTTTGCTCTCTGCAGTGACTTTCCAATGTGTGCCTGTTAGAACTAGCAAGAAAACAAATAAAGAATTTCCACACCTGTTACCTGTTCCAACACACACACACACACACACACACACACACACACATCCCACCCTGCTCACTCACACACATCTCTCCGCTCCCACCCACCCTTAAGGCTGTTCCTCACAAGCTTCTGCAAATCTGCAAATTCTGATTGAGTAACTAAAGCCCTTACGCACATGCTTGTTATGTTCTTTCTAACAGCTGTTATGAGCTGGGAAGATTTTTGCTGACATTTTGTTCCTTCAAATGAACCATCAGTTCAAACGGTACCTGGGAAACCTTGTGACAATGTGTTGTTAAGGCAAAAATGTTGCTTTAAATGTTAATATATATTATGTGACTGATCCACCTGCAAGGCAGATTTGTCAGTTTCTTGCCTACCTATCCAGCACTGAGAACAGTAGGGTAATGGGAGGAAGGTACACTTTATGGATGAAAGCATTGGGACACCTGCTCTTTCACTGTTTCTGCTGAAATCAAGAGTTTGTCCTGCTTTTGGGAGATTTGGGAGCTTTGCTGTGAGGATTTGATTGCATTCAGGATGTTGGATGATCACCACCACGACCCAACTCATGTCAAATGTGCTAGATGGACCAGAAAACACTCAATGCTGGGGGGCTTATAGAGCACACCTGAGGCCAATAGGTTCACATTTATCTGCTCCAGAGAGTCTTATTCTATTGGCAGTACTTCTCTACAGGGACTAGGCAAGCTGTGTGTGTGCACTGGTACATCTGTGCCAATTTAAAGTAGCTCCTTTGTTAAAAGGGATGTCCACAAACATTTGGACATATAGTGTATAAGTCTTCACAAAGGCAAAGCAGGTAATATATGTGTGTAAATGAAGTTATATTATATTATAACTATTATAACCTAGCAATAACTGCAAAACAGCTCTGACCCATCAATGCACAGACTCTACAAGATCACTGAAGATGTCCTGTAGCACCTAGCATCAAATAGTGGATCCTTTAAGTCCTGTAAGTTCAGAGATGGAGCCTCTACAGATCCAAAAATATGCTCAATCAGTCTGAGAACTGATGCATTTGGAGTATACTGTGACTACTGCTCATTGTTGATTGGGAGCACCCCAATAACCTTTCAATTTCAGAGATGCTCTGACTAAGTCTTTTGGAGTCAACACAAGAGGCAAAAGTAACAAATACAGATATACAAGACATTCCAGTGTAGCAAATATAGAAGACATTTAGCGTAAATGTCAGCATCAGTTAAATGCAATCAGGGGCGGTCCTAGCCTGTTTGGTGCCCTGGATGAACAACCCCTCCCGTGCCCCCAACCACCTCCGGTGACAAATTTCACTGCCAACTCTCAAGGAAGATCTGAACCTTTTTTGATAAGACAATTTACACTATTTCACATCAAAAAACACAAATTAAATTGCACAAGTCTTATGTAAAGTTATCCTTCTTTGAAAAAGTGAATCAACATTGTTTTCAAACAAGAAATACAGATCAAACTGCACAACTGAACACTGAAGAAAATCTGTTTACTACCTTTGCACTTCAAACTAAAAATAAGCTGTAAACTACTGGCTACATTCACAATATTATGAATGAAATGTGCTTTGTTTGGGATCAGTCAATGGTGTGATTTACTTAACAAACTAATTTTATTAGGTACCCTATTAGATGCATCACTGGCCCAGTAAGGGACATGAGAGAAGGCCTTTGGAAACACAATAGGTGTTAGCACTTAGCTTAAGCTAATACAGAAGATATGTCAGGGTTTAGCCTAAGGTAAAGCTTAAAATAGAATACTGTGACAGGGTAGAGACCCTAAGTGTGAGTGTAGCAGGAACCTGAGAAGGGCTGTTTTTCTCTCATCTTGAAAAGATATGCCCAGAAAGCACTGACACAACACACACAGGTGTGCTAGCCACATCACAGAGACTTGAGAGAGTTGAGAGAGAGAGAGAGAGAGAGAGAGAGAGAGAGAGATCAAAACTGAAGAGTGAGAGAGGAGAAAGTGTTGCACAGATATAGTTGATCAGCAAAGTCACATTTAGTGTCTCAAACTTGCTTCTTTAGTTTTGCACTGAAGCTACAGAAGCTAACAAGTTTACCTCAGTTAGCATTACACATACTGCATGGCTACATCATCATACCTGCCCCAAACCATACTGAATCCCAAACAGATTTACCTTAAATTGGCAAAAGTATGCCATCTTTTATCTTTCCCAGTAATTTTGTCCATTTTCATAAATAATAGCATGACATACAGTTAGAGTTGCCACCTTTCAGATTTTGAAATAAGGGACACCCCTGGCTGGGTTGGAAGGGGGGGTGTTTGAGGTTGGAGTGTATGTGGGGTGTATTCCGTTGTGGGTTGGGTGTGGCTTGAATGTTGCACCTATATAATAAAAGGTCTTACACTGTCAGAGAAACATTATAAAGCGGACTAAAATTGCCTTTGGTGCTATTTTTTTTAAATTGCGCACTATTTTCAGGTGTATCTTAGCAATGCAGACAACACTTTCATTAGTCATGACTCGCACCAGTGATGGGCTTTTATAGCTTGGTTTACTTAAAAGACCTCTTACAGCTCCCAAATCAATTGACTTTTCTTCTTCTTTTTTTTTTTGCTGCTTAGCTTACTAGCTAGTAATAAAATAATGTCAATTCAACAGTGAATGAAATGAAATAAATGTAGAAATGTAAAAACAACTGAAATAATATTTTTGTAATTATATATATTTATAGAGTTTTGCATTTTAAACAAAGAACAGAACAAAAACAAAAAGAAAAGAATGATATACTGTATATGTATCTTGCCGCAACATGCTCACATATTTCACTATATCACAAAATGATCATTAATTAATAAAGGAATAGGGCATAATAAAGGAAAATAAGTCAATTATGGTTACAATACAGGCAGTGGTACATGTATCATGCAAAAAGAAAATCACATATCCTCCAACGTTTTCCATACTGATCACCATGTTTCAGTGAATTTTTGTTGTCTGTTTTGGATTTCAAAAGTGAGCCAAATAATTTTTATGCATGGAAGTGTAGAAATAGATTCCTCTTATAAATTTACATATATCTTTTTTCCTGACAAAATGTATTTATTAATTTATTTGTGTGTAATTATTTATTTAGTCTTTTATATGTGTGTTTATTTATTTATACTTATTCTTATATTTATACTTATGAGTTTTCATCAGAGAGAGTCTTTTTGTAGGTTCTCTCTGTGTGCGCGCACCTACAACAATTATAGTTAATACTAATATAGCGACATCCCACCCCCCACCTTACCGGCTCTGATCGCTCACTTCAAAGAGTCGACTGTAAAAGCCGTTATGTTCGCCAACGATCCATCACTCACACACATCACTCACACACACACTCTGCTGAAACACGACAGAGAGGGTGTGAGAGAGAGAGAGCAGCAGATTCACACACATCATTCTGTCTCAGTTCAACCTTATTTCACCCCCTTTGATAAAAATACGGAACAAAACGCGTCCCGTATCGGTTCAATACGGAACGCGACTTTTAATTTACAAACACGGAACGATTCCGTATTTTGCGGGACAGGTGGCAACCCCACATGCAGTGTCAGAAAACACTGGTTGAAGCCAGTTTGTGATGATTTTACCATGTAGTTAGCATGATGCTAATTGGTATAGGATAAGCTTCCAGGACTTTATTAGTGTGATCTTGATTTGTCTGTGAACTGTTAAATCTGACACCTGTACGCTATGTTTCTGTTATTTATTGCAGTTGTAAAAATGACAGGGTGTGTTTCCTCTCTGAAACATCAACCTCAGAATAAATACAAACATTGTAAAAATAAAATAAAATAAAATAAAAAATAGATAAAAATGTGTTTCTTGGTAAAGTATTTCATATGTTTATAAAAATCCAGTTAGAAGATCACACCCAGGAGGCAACCAACATCAATAGACGTTCATCTTTGTTTGAATGTTGGTCATGATGTCAAAATATGACCAAATTTTTACGTCAGGATAACATCTAATAACGTCCTGTGCCTGCTGTGCAGGTTTGCTTGGTGAACACACAAGTCACACAAGGCCTAATATGCTCTCTTGTACATTATATAAGAATTGGATTGAAGCTCCAATGGACGGGAACAATGAAATTGTACATCATGGTCAGCAGAGATCAACAGGAACATCAATTCCTTCTCTTTCTCCTCCCAAAGGAAATGAACACCCAAAGGAAATGAACACTTAATCGAAGGGTATTAATGCTGATAAGAATGAGGACTCATTCAGAAAGAATTAACACATTCAGAAATGACTATGAAATTCATGCTGAAGGCATGTCCTCACTGTTAGATTATTCAGAAAAGGATAATTACAGGTTGTGAAATCATTAACCTGCAGTTAAAGTGGTTAGAGATGTTGTGTCTGAATTGTACCAAACTCTTCATGGTACTCCACATCAGTATTTGTAGTCTAATGAATGATTTGTGTTGTATACGTGTCTATCTCTAATGGCTACCTTTTTTGTGCATGAACAGTCTTAGTGCTGTGATTGCTGAAACAGGACCCATTTCATGGTAATCCATTAGTGATACAAATCAACTGGGTATTTCTCACTTTGAGGGTTATGTGTTGTGGTACCTCACAACCCAGTTCAGAGACAGAGTTGGGCAAATTACCATACTGTGCCCAGGGGCTCATTGGGATGAGCAATTGGGGCTCAAGTACCAAATGTTTTCGTGGACTATGCATTGTGCATGGGGGCCCATTTGTGGATGGGTACACTACCTATATCCTTGCTGGCCCCTCCACCCCAACTAAAACCAGGACAGGGCACACGTATCAAGCAAAAATCCTTTCTTCACTGCCCACATCTGCCACCCAAACAGTGGCCCTGCCCACGATGGACTTTACACGGCGCAGACTTGCCTGCTAGAGGGAGGCAGGATGGGGGCACACAAAGCATTTGTGCTTAGGGCAGCCACATGCCTAGCACCGGCACTGCACCAGCCCTAAATGTTATTTGAAAGTGAAAGTAAAGTTTGTGCACTGTCAGTAAGATTATCACTTGTTGCCAGGGGACCCCATCCTCAGACTGACAGACAGACTTGGCTAATTATTTTATACAGCCCATGTTTGTAAACTAAACTGCATGTTTGCTTTGAATTCACTGTTGTGATGTCACAATATACAATGTTCTTCCATATATATTGTACGCCCACCTTTTCAGGCAAAAATTAAAAAGAATCCTCCATTTGAATGAATCACAACACATAGCAGCCAATGAGATCAAAGGTAATTTACATATGTTAGTCTTAAAGGTACAGTAACAAAAACAGCCTGTTTAATCCTAAAGTTGGAATATTCATGTGAAAAATAAATCATGAACTTTAAATTGTTTTACATACTTAAAACTACACAAATATATACACACAAGAAAAATTATAAGCCAATTAACTTGTACATCTGCATCACTCAGCCATGTGCCAAACCAGAGTAGCTGCACTTTATTAATCACAAATAAAAGCCCTGCCATAATCTGGGTGACAGATAAAATGACACAACAAAAATAGGGCATTGAGATATAAAGCATAGCCTATTTTTCTGTTGTTATGTTTTAGGCTTGAAGTAGCTACCCTTACACTGCAGCAGGCCCAGCAAGCTGCTTGGCTTTTCTTTTTTTTTAGAGTATTGGTATTTATACTGATGAAAGCCAGGTGTAGCCATGATAGCAGCAAAGATGCGCTACCTTTGAACTATTCCTGGAATCCACATGCTTCAATTTGCTTGCCTGCTTCACTTTATTTGGAAATCTGTGGCTTCTGTGTGAATTGTGTAGCCTAGATGTTGTTCCTGCACTGAAGACAAACTTCCAAAAATACCTCAATTCACACATTGAAACCTATGAATATGGCTAAAGATCAGACAAGACCATTCTTGCTGTTAAATATTAGAGAGCTGGGTATCAGTATTAGAGGTGGGTAGTCCAGGTCCAGAAAGTAAAACTCCATCCCAGGATTTTGCTCCAACTTCATTCTGCTGCAGCAGAACCAACAAGGCAGTTGAAACAAAATCCTGGGGTTGATTTTAACTTTCTGAACCTGGATTACCCACCTCAGTATAAGGCTGATTTTAGCAGAAAATGCTGAATTGGAAAGTAAAGGGAAAACAACAAGGAGTCTGTAGTTTGAAAATGAACGCCTATGGGAGAGTTAACTACTGTAAATTAAAATGTTATTACATTTTTCTATAGTCCAAGTAGAAAATGCTTTTGGTGTTTTTCTTATATCTCAGTAGCAGCCACATACATGAACTGTGATAGTATTTTGCCAGTTATTTCTCAAGATTCACTCTGAAAACTTTTTTTTCCATCATATATCATTGTTTCAAAGCATGTCGATAACTCACCGTGAGAGCTAGCCAGTCTAATGTCCAGCCTGCACTCAGTATTATAACTCTTATTGGTATAGTGTGGTTGCCCAGGGTGGGAAATGAAGCCCAGTCTGCCATGTGGGAGGCAGTGTTTTACCCACTAAACTATACCAACCAAATAAAATTAGATTGAGTCCCATTAAAGTAGCTTAGAAGCTTAGAAACCATATCAGCCCACAAAACTCAAGCAGGGTCAGTGTTCTTATTCTAAAATGCTTTTGAAATGTGAGCCATTGTGTGCTGTATATGAGTAAGTCTGAGTAATGTCCACCAAAACACCCAGACATGTCTCAATAACAAACAAACATGATGTAGGCTAGGCTATATCAGTGATTATGGCCACACATAAGCCCACTTTGTAATCTGAAGGAGTGGCACAGTCCGTCATTGTGGAGGTGAGTAATTTGGTACAGTGCTTGTAAGCTGATCTGGGATCTGCTTTCTCTTACTGTAGCTAAGGCTGGGATTTACATGGGACAAGTTGATTCTAGATCAGATGAGTTGGAGGAAAAATTACAGTCCGTACCGCCATCTGCTGGTGTAGTTTTATGCAGACATCCTTTATTAAAGAAATAGTTCACTGAAACTGAAGTTTTACTATGTCCTTAATCTTTTAAAACATGTTTAGTTCTAGTTTTACACTCTAAAAAGTATCGGGTAGTTTGGTTGCTGGTATAGTGTCTTTTTTACTTCTACAGTACTGGGTAGGTTAGTGCTGGTTTAGTGGCTATTTTGTTATTTCCACAATGCTGGGTAGTTTAATTGCTGGATTTGTGACTTTTTCCAGAATGCTGGTAGTTTAGTTGCTGGGTTAGTGCAGTTTTTATTTCAACAGTGATGGGTAGTTTAGTTGCTGAGTTTAGTGCCTCTTTAATTTCCGCAATGCTGGATCATTTCATTGCTAGGTTTGTGACTTTTTATTCCCACAGTGTTTGGTAGTTTAGTTGCTGGGTTAGTGCCTTTTTCATTTTCACAGTGCTACGTAGTTTAGTTGCTGGGTTAGTGTATTTTTTCCATGTTGCTGGGTAATTTAGTTGCTGGGTTAGTGTATTTTTCATTTGCACAGTGCTGGGTAGTTTAATTGCTGGGATAGTGCCTTTTTAATTTCCACAGTGCTGAATAGTTTAATTGTTGGATTAGTATTTTTTTTTATTTTCACAGTCTTAGGTATTTTGGTTGCTGGGTTAATGTCTTTTTTATTTCCACAAAGCTGGGTAGTTTACTTGCTATTTACACACAATAGAGAAAATATTTTCAGTATTTGGTCATGAATTCAAGCTGTGGCTACTGATTTAGCTCAACTGCATTTTCGCAGTCATGGTGAGTAAAGACTGCATCTTTAAAGTCTTATAAAATGTTACATTTTCTGTTAGACAAATAATTTGTACTAGTGGAAAACATAAGCTTATGTTGGAATGTGTTTATAGTTCAAAAACTTTAATTTTAGGCTGATTTTTTTTAAGTGGAGTGGGGATCACAAACAAACAGCAAAGTTCACTGTAACATTGAGTCATATCAGAGTATTATGACCACCCATGGTTTGGAATTCAGTTGTCATTTGTAGCAGAATGGAAAAAAAAGATGTGATGACTAATGTTGAAAAGGGCATGATAATAGGGTACCAGGCAAAGGATGGTAGCGTCTCGGAAACTGCTAATTTTGTGGGATGTTCTAGACCAGTGAAGGTGTACTGAGAATAGACTTCTTGTACAGTGAATGCCTCCCAACAGTTGTACCCCACATTCCTTTGACTATGATTCCATGCATCCTAATAATCATTTAATAATCCAACTAATAGCTCAATCTGATTAGAATACATCCACGAATACACCTCAATCAGAATAGACACTGATTGTGAGGCCATTCTGATTTCAAATTCTATCCGACTGAATGAGGTTTATAATTCTTTAAATAATTTAATAAAAACATAATAACCATGTAAACATCTGCATCTGATAACATTCTCAATCAGAAAGATTATGTACATTCTGTGCATGTGCATTTGTGTCACAGTGGTAGTTTACCAATTTCAACACAGTGGTTTGAGCCAGTCTATAGTAACTTTAAAAAACTTTAAAAAATAAAAATCAGAAGGATTATAGGTCTCTAAACCACTTGGTTTTGAGAGCTTTAATGATACAGCCAATATCTGTACTCACCTCAGGTTTTTATTAAAAAAAAAAAAAAACATTTTTACATTTCGATTGAATATTATCTTTAGCTTCTGAAATATATTTCATTATTTGTTGAAAGTGTGATTGTCGTATTATTCTTGTACTTTTTGATGGGTGATATACAGTAATAGGTTAGTTAGCATGCTAGCATGTTAGCATTCACATTGTTAACTTTGTTCAAAGCTATAAATGTTAACATTTATTGTGTCTGTGAAAAACAGACATATTTCCTGTATTGTACACTTTGTTGAACAAACAAAACCGTAAACCCACTCAGAGAAGTCTCTTTATGCTCTTTTTTCTGGTCATGGTAATGTCTACGCTAAATGCTGCACTTCAGCGAGTGATACAGACTAGCCATAGTGGACCAATTAACCTCCATAATGAAGACAGGAGCAATTAGGAAAGTCAGGGATCACCAGTGTTCCTGTGAAGCAGATTGTCATGTTATTTTCCCCAACAATTGACCCCACAGACCAAAAGAGAAAAGTTGTAAAACACTGCCCCTCAGGCTAGCTCTGCAGCCACCATTAGCCGGTGTTTTATGCTATTACGTTGTCATGGCGGTAAAATAACAGAGTAGGACAGCCGTCCTTACAAGGCTCTAGTAAAATCTCCTTCAAAACTAAAACGCTGGCGTTTTTACGTGGGGAGGAAAACACTCAGGAGACTGGCAGGCCAAGACCTGGCCTAGCTTACTTTGTTGACTAGCCTGAAATTAGAGCCTACAGTCAGTCCCTGGACCTCAGTCGAGCTGACAGGAGGTTCAGAGAAAATTGCCACTTTGTCCAGGCTGATGCGGCTTTCTGTGAATGCGAGAGGCGGTTGGCGCGACGGGGCATCAGGTGGCTGTGAGCTGGGCTTTATCCCCGGTGTTTACCGGCACAATAATTGTTGTTTTGCTCAGCTCACCTGAGGCGCTGAGGAAAGGAGACTGGCGCCGTCTGTGTTTTAGAGCTACAGTGTGTTGCCAGCAGTGCTGTACACCTGTCTCTCCGGTAGGTGGCGCCTTAGCCCTTATGAAAGGGATTACTGCAGGAATTTCTACAGGAATCCTATAAGAATCCTATAAATGCAGATCATCACTACCACACAAGGATGGGGACACCTCCTCATTCACGGTTGGTGTTTATCCAGCTTTTGTTGGAGTACTATCCAGGGAAGGCTTTCTGCTAGATTTTGGAGCATCGCTGTGAGGATTTGATTGCAAGAACCTCATTAGTGAGGTCAGGATATTGGATGATCACCACCCTATGTCATTCCAAAAGTACTGGAGCACCATCTTTGCAAAGAACACCTGCACCACAACTCAATACTGTGAGGTTTTATACCCCTCTTGCCCACACCTGGCATTTGACATGGTGCCAGTAGGTTCATGTATAGTCTTATTCTATTGGTACTTCTCTACAGAGACAAGACAAGCTATGTGTGCATTTATACATCTGTGTGAAGTTCAGAAGGGGTGTCCACAAACGTTTGGACATATAGTGTGATATTTGGGGGTATCTTGGTGGTTAACACGATTGCATCTCAGTTCAGGGGTCTCAAGTTTGTGTCTGAGTGTCAGAGTCTGAGTTTTGTGTCTGAGTGGGCTTCCTTCGGGGTCTCTGGTTTCCTCCCACAGTCCAAAAACATGGAGGTCAAGTGAATTAGTTACGTTAAATTGCCCCGGTGTGACTGTGGTCAATCAATGGATTGATGCCCTGTTCTGGCTATGGTAGAAGTAGTGTAATGCCCTGCCCAGTGCCCAGTGAAGGGGTAGGGGGACTCATCGCAACATTGAATTGGATTAAGCCGTTAAGAAGACGGATGGATGGATGGATGGATGGAACAACTGCTCAAAAGATGCTGGTGTTTTGGACTGCTTGCAGTTGACAATAAATGCTGAGAAAACAAGTTCATTTGAATTGTTTAGCAACACAACACTAATATTTGGGAAGAGTCCATATATCAAAATTTGGTGGGAAAGTATGTTTTTTTTCATGCTCCACCATTCTTTACATTATTATTGGGTGACTATGTCAGCCCTGCATTGTTTGATGGCTTGTGGCTGTCGATCTTCATCTTAATGATATTCCAGATGTTATCAGTGTGGGTCAGGTGTCGGGATTGAGCTGGACATTTGTTGTGATCTCTCTATCTATAATATTTTAACACAGTTCTAATCAATACAGGATGATGCAATGAAATCTTTATTGTCAGATTTCTGTGAAGTTTATCTTTCATCCAATATGCTCAAATAAAAACATAGAACAGATTATTGTTTTCTTAATTTACAGTTATAGATTTAGTGAACTCAACATTTTGACTGCCATGTTACACACTTTATAAACACTGTATGGTATGTATAGATCTTTAATAGAAATGTATGAAAACTGGCTCTTAGATGACTTACTTACTTGATATACAAAGGAAAGTTTTCCAGAATTTCAGATGGCCAGTCCTGAGCTGCATCCGAAGTTGCCTATAATCCCTACTGACTGGATGGATGGATGGATGGATGGATACTTTATTGATCCCAAAGAAAAAATAGAGGTATAGAGTAAGTGAGAATGGATAGTGTGTCTGAAAACGCAGTATTCCAAAAGACCTGGATGGCCTACTGAATCAGGAGGCATTTTGAATATACAACCACAGCACACTGTGCTATCCCATGATTCAACAGGAGCTGTGGAGGCCTTCAAAGCTTAGGGGAAAAAATATGGAAAGTGGGGATTTGGCTACAACCAGTATACCCAGCTACAACCAGAAAAATAAAAATACTAATTGATTAAATAACATTATGAGTAACTTTGTGGAAAACATCAAGCCCATTTTGTCTGTTTTTTGAAGTGTTATCAATGTAACTTTTGAGCTTTTAAGACTAGCAGTGAATGTAAGCTGAGGTAATATAAGTTCATATTAGCTTGCTAGTTAGCCAGACAAGCTAATTGTCATACTGATACTCAAGAAATTGCTCTCAGGTAAATAGAACCATTTTCAAAAGGGTTCTGTATAACAATCTACATCACTTTTCTCATCAATCTGAAGAACCCTTTCAGCATGCAAGAACATGTTGGGAACCATTTTCTTTAGTAAAGAACCCTTGAAGAACCATCTCTTTTAAGAATGTAGACTAGAGTGTATTGTATGGGAGGATACAAGGCACAGTCTTGGTCTAGATAACCTGGATAAACAAAGCAAAAAATGAGAAGTAACCAGGAACATCCAAGAACTTCTTTCCTGTAACACAAACTTCCCTTCTGGTTTATGGCTTCTGGCAAAACCATCTCAGAGTATTTCACAAACCAAGATTTCCACTCATGTTACTTTTCCAGGCTCTGACACATCTGAGTCAGCTCATGAGGGTCTTGGGATGTTATCTGATCAGCTAGATCTGTAGTGTGTTGGAACAGGTTAATCACACTGGTTTTGGGAACCACTGGGCAAAATGATGTCATATTTTTCCTAAAAGACAATATAAGCGTTTTTGAGCAGTACTCATCCAGGCATTAGAAAAGCAAATGTGTATGACTGACACACAGTGCCACATCAAACAGTAGAATATCATGAAAATGTAATGTTGTTCATGCACACTAAGAACATTAAGTCCATATTCTTACTTAAAAGAGTACAAAAGTTGTTGCTGGAGCTGTAACTCATTGAGGTACAGTAGAGTACCTTTCCATTGTTGTACCCATGGTTTTTGTACCAGTTAAGCTACTATTCTGTACTCAAAGAGACAAAAATGTGCCTTTGAGTACAAGACAGTACTTATATCATACCTCTGTTTTTAATGTGTAATGTAATCTATTATCAGCCTACTATAGAACACTTACTTAAATGCATTAATTTTTTAACAAATCAAGGTACAAGAGGAAAGGGTCAAGAAGCAACAAGATGGCTGGATACAATCAAAGAAATAATAAGAAGCCTGAAGACCCAAAAAGAAGTCAAAATGTTTTGGAGAAACACTATCAATATAGTGAACAGGGGGTACTCCACGAAGCAGGATTTCTAAGTTTGCGAGATAGTTTAAGCCCAATGTTGAGAATTGTCCAATAGGAATGTCTTTCTGCTCTTTTCCCATTGGACAGGTTTGATTTTGGGCTGAAGTTACATTGCTAAAGTGAAAAAAATAATCTCCATATTAGAATATATTTGACAGGATTGAATAATAATAATAATAATAATAATAGAGTACAAATTTATTTAGATTGGAGCCAAAACTAAAATAAAATAATAAAAATAAAAAATAATAATATCTCACTATTTTTGCTAATGTTAATGGCTGAGACAGAGAGCAGCGTGTTGTCGTGAGAGGTTGAAGTGGGGGCAGGGTGAATAGTGTCCCATGTATATAAAACCTGCCTCCTTAAATCCTGTCCTCAAAAACACATCAAACAGGCTGACTGAGTACTATTTGACTATAACCCCTAAGGTATTTGGATCAAAAGTGACAGATATTTAATTTAGACCCTCAAGCAACTTGTTAACTAAAAGTTAAGTTAAATGGGGTGTAATATGGGACATTTAAGTTATTTTCACATAGAAAAGCATCAACCATGCAATTTGACCAGGGATGTCCAAACTTGTTATATGGCTGCAGTAATACTGAAAGCAAAGTAAAGAAGCAAACTGTTGCATTTTGTATTTATTCACAGTCATTTTTATAAGTGAGAGTAAAGTCCTCATTAGGCCACTGTAAGTAATATTATGGGTGAATGATTAATGGCATCTCATCTGATAACTTAAACAATAACAATTTTCCCAATAAAGATGCTTTCTAAACTGAATTGGCATCTTTACATTTTTTAGTTATTTAAGAAGAATACTCTAGTGAGTTTTATTTTATTTTGAGAAAGCTTTATATGAGTTGGTTCGGGTGATTTTAATGTAATTTTTTTAGAAAATTCACTATGGGTTAGGTCTGTTTTCTTTCTTCCTTTTCTTTTTTAAAAAAAGCTATAGATGGGTAAGTTCAAATTTAATTTTTAGGAAGGTATATAAGTAAGTTCAGATTAATTATGTTAAGTTTAATACTGTTAAGTTTTATATTGTTTAATGTGCGTTTTTAGAAAGTCTTATTTGAGTATGTTCTACTTTTGTTTTTAGAATATTTTATATGGGTTAGTTTTATGTGGGTTAGTTCACATTTGATTTATTTCAGAAAGTTTTGTATTGGTTAGCTCAGATTGAGTTTTGTTTTGTTTTTATTTTTAAAACTTTTATATGGGTTAGATTAGTTTTTGTTATAAGTTTTATATAGGCTAGTTCAGATTGTTTTAGAAAATGTAAATAGATCAGATTTTTATAAAGTTTTACATGGGTTTTGTTTTGTTTAGAAATCTATGTTAGTTCAACTGAATTTTATGCATAAAGTTTTTTATATACATAAAGAATTATTTTTATGAGTTAAGTTAGGTTAAGTATTAAATGAGTTTTTGTAGAGTTTTTGTAGGAGCTAGTTCAGGTTGCTTTTGCTAGAAAGGTTTATATGATTTATTTCAGATTTTTTAGAAAGTGTTATATGACTTACAAGGACATGCTAATTTGCCTATGTATATACAGTATAAGGGAATGAAAATAGGGTACCAGGTGAAGAGTGGTAATATCTCACAAGCTGATAACTTTATGGGATGTTCTAGAGGCACTGTAGTGAAGGTGTACAGAGAATGAACTTCTACAGAGGGGAATGATGACTCTGGAGAGTGGTACAGATCAATTAACACACCACAGTGGACCAGTTTACCTCTATAATAAACACAGGAGCTATAAAGAAAGTGTCAGGGATCACCATTAAGCAAATACTCCAAGCATATGTGTACGTATGTGTGTGTGTGTGTGTGTGTGTGTGTTTGTGTGTGTGTGTGTGTGTGTGTGTGTGGTATGATTTTGAAGAATTTAGACAAGTGAATGTATCATTACACCCCCAGTCTAGTAGAATAGAATATTGTACCCCTGCCAGAGGATTTCTTGAGACTTCCCTGCAATCTGATTGGCTCCTGCCTGCGCTATTACGTCACTTGTCCCGCCCACCGGCGCTCGCGGAGGCAGTTGCAGCGCTGGAGTGAGTTGAGTACACTTCAGGAAGATCTCCAGTGAACTACCTCTACACACACGCGCACGCGCGCGCACACACACATACACACGCACTCATCACCACAACAGCAGGAAGGTTTTACGCACGAGGAGACCGGATCCACTCACACCTCGCGCTGTTTTCACACCGTCCTGTCAGGATGACCGCGGTTCTGGACAGCCTCGGCTCGGATATGCACACGAACCACATTACCTCCAGCACGTTCGGCAGCGCGCACAAGGCGCAGGACTCGGCCGCCTTAGCGGCGTCCTCGGGCGGCGACGGGGCTTTCTACAGCGTCCCTCAGGCTGGACACTACGCGCCCCTCACCTCCTACTCATATCACCCCGCGGGAGTCAGCAACGTGCACTACAGCCCCAAGGCTTACGACCTGGGACTGAGCTCATCTTACGGCGCGTACGGAGCCTACGGTCCCAGCTCTTCACCCACTCCAACAGAGCCAGGTAAGATCAGGGCGCGCGCCAAGGCTCTCCAAATATACACCTGGGCAATGTCCATTCTAAACCAATATTACCTTCTGTTACATTATATATCAGTCACACATATGTAATATAAATACACTAAAAACACAAATATACACTAAAAACACAAATGTACATTAAAAACACAAATGTACACTAAAACACAAATATACACTAAAACACAAATGTACACTAAAAACACGAATGTACACTAAAAACACAAATGTACACTAAAAGCACAAATGTACACTAAAACACAAATATACACTAAAAACACGAATGTACACTAAAACACAAATATACACTAAAACACAAATATACACTAAAAACACGAATGTACACTAAAAACATAAATATACACTAAAACATAAATATACACTAAAAACACAAATATACACTAAAAACACAAATATACACTAAAAACACAAATATACACTAAAACACAATATACACTTAAAATACAATATACACTTAAAACTTGTCTCTTTAATAATTGTTATATGTAGAAGTATATATTCTCATGTGACACATGTACATATTAGAGAACTTTAAAGAACCAAGAACTTTTGAAAGCAATGTTTTAGAGAGAGATAGAATCTAAAGTTTATCTACAGAGACCAACATACATACATACATACATACATACATACATATATAAGAGATAGATAGACAGACAGACAGAAAGTTAGATGGAAAGCCCACGTGTGCATTTGTTTTTATTTCAGTTCAAATTCCATTCAGAGTCCTACTGAGCCTTTGGTTTAGGCCAGCTTACATATATATAGAAATTAACTGAAAATTCCACGTGTGCATTTGGTCAGAGAAAGACGAGAGTGAGCCAGAGGTGCGCATGGTGAACGGAAAACCAAAGAAAGTCCGGAAACCACGAACCATCTACTCGAGCTTCCAGCTGGCTGCACTCCAGAGGCGCTTCCAGAAGACCCAGTACCTGGCACTGCCCGAGAGAGCTGAGCTAGCCGCCTCACTGGGGCTCACACAGACTCAGGTACCTGCACACACACTCTCATTCTCTCTCATTCACAACCAGGAACCACATTTTAACCCCAAACCACCACTGGACTTCACACAGGTGGATGGATCAAGTCAAATTATCATTACTTAATTTAAAATGATTGTTACCAAAAACAGATTGAGTAAAAGGTCCAGGTCCAATAACTGCTATAGTTCCATTTATGTCGTCACTAGGACCTCTCTGTATTCCCAGCTACTATCAGCATTTTTGATGCACCCCCAGCAAACACGTTTAGTTATTGTTATCATATAGTTTATGGTTGTTTTTGGGAGAACCATTAAATTAAATTCTTGGAACATTGCCTTTGCCATTCAAAATGTTCCTACAAGGTTCCTTTAATGTTACTGGAACATTAGGATAATGTTGTCTGAATTAAAAAAAAAAAAACAATTAACTTTATGATTAGTGACCTTAAAATTGTTGTAATCATAGGGGAACCTTATGGAAACATTCCTCCAATGTTTCCATAAGGATAGAATCATGTAAATGTTACTACAACATTAGATGAACATTCTCTGAATCTTTAAAATGTTTAAACTTCAAGTTTAGTTACATCTATGTTGTTCTAATCTTAGGAGAACCTTATAGAAACATTCCTCCAATGTTTCCTTAAAGTTAGAATAATTTAAATGCTACCAGAACATTAGATGAGCATTCTCTGAATATTTACAATGATCAAGTTTAGTTACATCTATCCTTATGGGAGTCTTACAAAAATGTTCTTCCAAGGTTCCCATAAGGTTACAATAATTTAAGGATTACTGGATCTATAGATGAATGTTCTCTAAGCCATTACAGAACTTTCCAGGAAAACTGTATAGTAAACTAAAAATTCTCCGAACGTTTTGGGTACTAAAAATAAACTTTCCGGGAACCAAAAATTGTTGGGTCTTCTGGTCTAAAATAAAAGCTAAAGCTAAAGTCCAGGTGCTGGATCACCAAAGCAGAAGGAGATTGTGTATAAAAACTAAATAGAAACAAACACACATCTAAAATAAAGTGATGCATTAGTGTTTGAAAATAAACCAAAATGTGCATCAAAATTGTCCTCAAGTTCACTGAACTGTGAAGAAGTTCCCACCCACTTCAGCTTCTTTTATTTTTTTTTCTCATAGAAACCACTGATTCCAACCACATCTCATGTCTTTTTTTCCTCCTTTCCTGCTGCACGTTCCCCTTAGGTGAAAATATGGTTCCAAAACCGCCGCTCCAAGTTCAAAAAGTTATGGAAAAATGGGGAGATCCCGCCAGAGCAGCACCTCTCCTCAGGCGACTCCCCCCCTCCGGCCTCCTCCCCACCTCCCCCACCGCAGGCATCCTGGGATTTCCCCCCACATCAGGCTCAAAGTGACGGAGACCCCAGCACAGAGTCTGCGCCCCCCAACACCACAGCTCCAGCCTTCCTTAGCTCCTACACCTGGTACTCCAGCACGAACACACACTTACAGCCCCTGCAGCCCCTCACACAGCACCAGCCTGCCCAGGCCATGGGTGCGGGGGCTTTATTCTAACAGCTGGTGCAGGACAGTGAAGGACTTGTACACATATACAAGCACAGATGGACAAAATATCACAAAACACTACTTTTCCAAAATGATAAGGGGTCCAAGCACTTTTTGTGCTGCTGTTTTTCTTAGGGTTGTTTTTTAAATCTTAATATTCTAAATTGCAATTCTGCTGAATTTTATCCATTTTCCTTTATTTTCTTGAATGGTTTTAAGATGTTATTATTATAATTATTATTATTACTTGCAATTTTGTGACCCCCTTTTGGGTGCACGTGCAACACATGCAAACGCACATTAAATTATTTTTCTATTTATTTATTTGTTGCTATCTTAGTTTCTGGTTAATTTCTGGAGTCACATGCCCATGTGGTGTGCAGGACTGTTTATATCACACACGCCAAGTTTAACAAACAAAAATGGAGTGAAAAAAAATGAAATGGGTAGACTTTTTGTTAACATCATGACGGCCTACATTTGTCCATTCAGGGTTTGAATTTGGGGGGAGATGAGAGGTCCCAGACCCCCATAAGTGAGAAAAAGTTGAATTGATGTAGTAAAGCTTTCAGAATATAACACGTTATGCAACATCCAAAATATGATGGATATTGAATTAACTGAATTTAAATTAAATATATAATTAGATTTGACTTATTTTACCAACCAAACCTGCATGTCGATGCATTTTTTCACCACATAAATACTGTTTAATGTTTAATACATAAAAATTATTTGTATGCAGACATTTGGTCACCACTGCTCAAATTGCACATTTTATTGATTTTCTAAGTGAAATTAAGTGAAATGTAATTGTAGTGCAGTTTCTATTTATTTTCTGAATTGAATAATTTGAATAGAATTTAAAACATAACTTTTGCACAGGTCGCATTTTACATGTTATTTTTCTCCCAAAATGTTACATTCAGTAAATAAAGATTACAATTGCATGAAAATGTGCAGAAGATGTGTAAAAAAACATCAAGAAAACTTAGTTAAACCAGAGGTGCCTAAACGTTTGAATACAAATAAATTTATATATAAATATATAATGAACTGTCTGACCTGGGACCCCCATATGACCTCTGTCAGAATTCAAATCCTGAGTCCACATCAGGCCTTGAAAAGGGATCTGAGTATCATTACTGTTTTTACATCCTGTACACACAATAAAACCAAAACAGTGAATTCTGATGGCAACTTTGATTTTCTCTGAAATGCCAGGATTAACACGATGCATGAGATCAGTGTTATTACATCAGTAATATTAATACTTTGTGTATTTTTAGTTTCATTCTTAATTTTCTTTATGATGATGAGACAAATATCAATACGAGTATACAGCTCTGGAAGCTCACTACAGATGATCAGTTTCTCTGGTTTCATTATTTATGGGTCAGTGTTTGAGAAAAGTGAACATTTTTACTTTGATCCATAAACTACTGACATTTCTCCTAAAATCTAAATCAAAATAATCTCTTTTAGAGCTTTTATTTGTAGAAAATGAACAGCTGGTCCAAATAATATCAAATCAAAATGTATTTCTATAGCGTTTTATACAATGCACTTTGTCACAAAGCACCCTTACATAATTAGAAACAGACAATTTGAATCAAAACACGAAACCCGATGCAAGCAAGCTAAAGGTGGCAGTGGCAAGGGAAAAACTCCTTCAAACTTGGAGAAAGAAAAGGGGATTCATCCTCCTCTGATCAAACTACTGATAGAAATGTACATCATCAATTAAGTCTGACACTGTGCTATAGTCTAAAACAATACTTATATTAATAATAGTAGCCCTGGGGAGCAGTTTGGGGTTAGGTGCCTTGCTCAAGGGCACTTCAGTCATGATCTGCCTGGAGATCGAACCAGCTTCCTTCTGTTCACAAGAAGTGGTCCTTAACCACAAGGCCAAGACTGCCCCCAGCATCTTAACTTTAATGGCTTGTGATCATCCATCTCTTAATCACATTGCAGAGATTTTTAGTTGTCTTCAGGACTGGACATTCTTTTAGAGCTCTGTGACATGTAACTTGATTGTTTTTCACAACTTCTACTGAGGAACGAATTTCTAAAGTTGTGCTTCAGCAGCCAAACTGTAGCTTCATTCTAAAGTGAGTCTTAGTTCTCTTTTAGTGCTGAAAGTCCAGATTCAGTGTGTACTGGAGTCTGAGGGTAACTGTAACTGGATTTTTTCTGGCCCATGTGGGATGTTGTGGGGTGGAGTGTGTGTGTGTGTGTGTGTGTGTGTGTGTGTGTGTGTGTGTGTGTGTGTGTGTGTGTGTGTGTGTGTGTGTGCTGCTGAGGGTGTGTCTCCTCCCCCTGCAGACTCTCTGGAGTCACCGCGCCGCTCCCACACGCTTTATGAGCACTCGAGCAGAGGAAGAAGAGAAGAAAAAAAACACACACACACACACATATATAAATAAATAAAAATCCAGCTTTAAACCGCCTGGAGCTCCATGTTCAGCCTGAAATAACCAGCAAAACTACGAATCGACAGGGCACAGCTGATGAGTCTGAAACTATAGAAAAGAGCCCCGTTTACAGACTTTAAATAGGCGTACAGGTCAGACCTGGCACAGTGGCATCTGAGGGGGGACAACAAACCAAACAAACAAACAAACAAGTAAATAAATAAGTGAGAGTAATGAGTACCACATTGTGTTAGAGCCTCCCTTCATAATAGATAATCCTGCTGGCAGGAATGAGAGTAACTATGTTTATTGTTTTTTACATAAAAGCAAAACAAACCAAACAATAAACAAGGAAATAAACAAACACATAGACAAGCACTCAGTCAGACAGACAGATAGATAGATAGATAGATAGATAGATAGATAGATAGATAGATAGATAGATAGATAGATAGATAGATAGATAGATATGACTTTACAGTAAAGTGTTGTAAATTACTTAATTAAATTAAAGTCTGTTTAAAGCCTGAGGTGATATAATGTGGTTATGTAAGTTATATTTCTGTGATATCTGAAGGGTCACAGTGTATGTGTGGAGGTTTGTTAAGCAGCTGTAGTAATTGTGTGAAATATGCTCCTTTAGCTGTAGCTTTAGATACTACAACTCCAGCTGCTGCTGACTGAACTGAACCACATCATTAACAAACTGAATCACTTTAACCTCCACCGTCCATCCACTACACACACACACACACACACACACACACACAGTCCCAGCACTCATATGTCTGCAAAAGTCTTAAACCTAAACTAACTGTAGTAACCAAAAGAGAGTCTTACACCTAAACCTAACCTTAACCTCATTAACCAAAAGACAGTCTTACACCTAACCCTAAGCCTCGCCTTAACCTGATTAGCCAAAAGACAGTCTTACACCTAAATCTAAACCTTAACCTCATTAACCAAAAGTGTCTTACACCTAAACTTAATGTTAACCCCAGTAACCAAATGTCAGTGTAAAACCTAAACCTAACCCTAACCTCAATAACGAAAAGACAGTCTTATACCTAAACCTAAACCCTAACCTCATTAACCAAAAGACAGTCTTACACCTAAACCTAAACCTTAACTCCATTAACCAAAAGACAGTTAGTTATACACCTAAACCTAAACCTTAACCTCAGTAACCAAAAGACAGTCTTACACCTAAACCTTAACCTCAGTAACCAAAAGACAGTCTTACACCTAAACCTTAACCTAACATTAACCTCAGTAACCAGAAAACAGTCTTACACCTAAACCTAAACCTTAACCTCAGTAACCAAAAGACAGTCTTACACCTAAACCTAAACCTTAAACTCAGTAACCAAAAGACAGTCTTACACCTAAACCTAAACCCAGTAACCA